>VDFB02347793.1:0-37119 GCA_007258455.2 Sequoia sempervirens | reverse complement strand
AGATCAATGGTTAGTGGTTAATAATGAGACAAAGAAATGTACAACTATTTCAGATGAAGATTGGGCTAAGTTAGATAAAAACGCAAGAGGAACAATTAGGTTATGTCTTGTTGATGCTATTCTTTTAAATGCTAAGGTGGAAACCAGTGCATATAAATTGTGGAAAAGAATAGGAGATATTTATCAAACAAAGAGTCTAACAAATAAGTTTTATCTGAAAAGGAAGTTATATTCATTGAAAATGAAAGATGGTGATTTAGTAGCACAACACTTAAATGCTTTAAATTTAATTCTCAATCAGTTAGCATCTGTAGATGTAAATCTTGAGGATGATGATAAATGAATTTTATTGCTTTGCTCTTTACCATATTCTTGGGAAAATATAATTGTTGTAATTAGTGGTAATGGTGTAGATTCGATGGACAACATCATTCCTACTCTCTATTAGAGGAGATGAGGAGGATGTCTAAAACTAGCTCCCAAGATGCCTTTTTTGTAAGAGGTAGGCCTAAAGAGAAGGAATCAAAGGTAGACAAGAAAGGAAATGGTAAGTCTAAAGGATGGTCAAAAACCCCTGGTAAGAGTAAGGAAAAGTGCTAGAATTGTGGAAAATCTGGACATATCAAAAAGGATTTTTAGAGCAAGAAGCAGAGTATTGATGCTTCTACAGAAAAAAAATCTAATGATAGTAGTGATGCATTGGTCATTTCTTCTAATACTATTGTTGATAACTCTTGGCTTATTGATTCAGGTTGCTCCTATCATATGAATCTTAGAAAGGAGTGGTTCTCTGAGTATATTTCATATGATGGAGGATATGTCTTCTTTGGAGACAACAACACACCAAAGGTTGTTGGCAAAGGAGAGGCAAAATTGTGTTTCAGAGATGGAAGTGTTAAGACCCTAATGATGTTTTACATATTCCAAGACTTGGAAGGAATCTACTTTCTATAGCTAAGTTTAATGATTCTGGAATGCATGTGACATTTGAAAAAGATGGTTTCATATTGGTGAAAATGAATATGGTGATTGCTAAAGGATTTCAGATGGGACTTTGTTTAAGTTTAATACCTCCAATGTAAATATTTTATCCAATGTAATTGAAGCTGAAAATACATGTATGTTATGGCACCACAGATTGGGCCACATAGGTGAAAATGGTCTTAGGATCATTCTTAATAAAAATTTGGTCGATAGTATTCCTAATTATAATATTGGAAAAAATGAATTTTGTGAACACTATGTGTTTGGAAAGAAATCTAGATCTAAATTTCCTAGTGGTACAAAAAGAGCTAAAATATTATTAGAGGTTATTCACTCAAATGTAATGGATCCTATGGATATTGACTCTATTAAAAAATCTAGATACTATGTAACATTTATTGATGATGTCTCAAGATACACTTGGATATATTTTATGCATAACAAATCTAATGTATTTAATAAGTTTAAGGAATTTAAGGCTTTGGTTGAGAAACAATCAGATCATAAGATAAAAGTGTTCATATCAGATAATGGTGGTGAGTATTTTTCTAGAGAATTTGATGATTATTATAAGCATGCAGGAATAGTGCAATAGAAAACTACTCCGTATACGCCTCAAAAAAATGGAGTAGTAGAAAAGATTAACCGAACCTTAATGGAAAGAGCTAGGAGTATGCTAAGTAGTGCTAAGCTTGAACAATTCCTATGGGTTTAAGCGGTATGTACTTCTTGTTATTTAATCAATAGATCCCATAGTTCATCTATTGAAGATAAAAATCTTTATGAGATGTGGTTAGGTAAGAAACCTAGTGTTGCACATTTAGTGATCTTTGGTTGTGAGGATTTTTTCACGTGCCTCAAGAAAAGTGATCTAAATTGGATCCTAAAGCATATAAATGCATATTCATAGGTTATGGTGAAAATGTAAAAGGTTACAAGCTTTGGAATCCACTAACAAGAAAAGTTTATTTATCTAGAGATGTTATTTTTAGGGAATTTGTAGCTTATTTCTAGGAGAACAACAACCAAAGGAGAAGGATACTTATTGAACAGTTCATTTTGAGACAAATACTAAGAAGTAAAAAGATGCACATGTTGAAGAACAATTGGATGGATTAGAAGAGGAGAGTTAAAAGAGTTATTCTAAAATAGATTCTCAAGATGAGCATATTGAGGAACAAGTATAAACCCTATTGACGAGATCCACAAGACAACAAAATCCTGTTGATAGTTATAGCCCGCCTAATTTCCATTTTATTTTTGCTTTAATGAGTAATGATGATGAACCTAGTTCTTATAGGGAAGCTTTGTCCTCAGATGAGAACAAGCTTTGGTCACAAGCTATGCATGAGGAAATGGAATCCTTGGATACTTGTGACACATGGGATCTTGAGAGTTTTCCCAAAGATAGAAAGGCCATTGGTTGTAAATGGATCTTTAAAAAGAAGATAGGTGCAGATGGTAATCTCAAAAGGTATAAGGCTAGATTAGTAGCCAAGGGCTACTACTAGAGAGAGGGAGTTAACTTTAATGAAATCTTCTCTCTTGTTGCTAAATTAAATTCTATTAGATTCTTTTTATCTATTGTTGTTGCTTATGATTTTGAAATTGAGAAAATGAATGTGAAAACTGCTTTTTTGCGTGGGAATCTTGATGAGGAAATTTATATGAAGCAACCTGAAGGTTTTTTTGTAAAAGGAAAAGAAGAATTGGGTTGTAGGTTAAATAGATCTTTATATGGATTGAAACAGTCACCCAAAATGTGCTACCAGAAGTTTGATTCTTTCACATTAAAAAATGGTTATGTTAGGAGTGAGGAAGATTATTGTGTTTACATAAAAGCTATTGATGATCAACTTTTAATTATTATCTTGTATGTTGATGGCATGTTCTTTATTGGTAACATCAAGGTAATGATCAGAGAATTGAAATCACAACTCTTGAGCACATTTGAGATGAAAGATCTAGGGGATGCAAAATATATCCTTGGTATGGAGATCACTAGAGATAGAGGTAACACAAATATTTGCTTAAGTTAGAGCAGTTATGTTGACACTATTTTGAAAAGGTTTAACATGTAGGATAGTAAACCAGTTAATAGTTCTTTACCAGTTGGCACAAAGTTATGTTTAGATATGATTCCTAAATCTAATTTTGATTTTGAGGAAATTTTTGAAATTTCGTATGCTAGTACAATTGGTAGTTTAATGTATGCAATGGTCTGTACGAGACTATATATAACACAACCAGTCAGAGTTCTTAGTAGGTTTATGTCTAACCCTAGTAAAGAACATTGGACATATGTTAAGAGGGTGTTTAGATATTTATGAGGGACTTCATATTATTTTTTAGTTTATCTTGGTTCTAATAATATTGATATTATGAATATATCAGGGTATGTACATGATCATCATGGAAAAAATAGGCCATTATGTGGCAAAAAAATCAAAAAAATTAAAGTTAGGAATCTTGACGTAAAATTTTGAATAAGTTATCTGTTTTATTTCAAAAATATGTAAAAATAGAATCTGTAGCAAATTGAATTTAGTTTTTAAACTACTAGGTTTGTTTAAAAAGTAAAAAATAAGAATTAGGTGTCTATCTAACCACTCTAACCACAATAAAATGATAATATTTTTTTTTGTCATATTTTAGATATAAGTAGAGGACTCATGTCCCAATGTGATGCATACTTTTTTGCAATTTTTTTCCAAGGAAATAATTATTTATGATTTTTTTTTACAACTATTAAAATATATAAAAAAACTTGTATGTTTGACCACCTTAACTTGGTCAAAACTTTATGAAATTCAATTTTTCTTTTTTTAATCCTATAGTATGCACAGCATAGAATTTGATGCATGTTTTGAATTCAAAATATGTGATATCGTTTGAAAGCTATAGATTTTTTCCAATCAACCTATCAATCAGAACTTTAGTTGTAATTTGAATAGAAAATAAATAATAATTACTTATTAAATTCAAATTAGGGCATAATTTATATTGGTGTAAAGTTGAGAATATCCTTTAAAAACCATTTTCGTTTCATCAATTTTGGGTAAAAGAAAAGTCGTCAGCCACATACCCATCATATTGCCACTTTTTGGCCCATCATGATCCTGCACATACCTAGATCATTGGACATACATGGGTTTGTTGATTCATATTGGGCAGGAGATCTAGACAATTAAAGGTCAACAAGTGGTTATGTGTACACTTTGTTTGGAGTTGCAGTTAGTTGGATGAATAAGAGGCAGGCCATGGTTGTGTTGACCACAAAAGTGGAGTGCATGGCTGCCACACATGCCTCTAAAGAGGCAATTTTCTTATGAGACTTGGGTCGGGTATTGGTTTTAATTGAAAGAAAGTTAAGCTTGAATGTGATAGTCAGAGTGCTATTATTTTAGACAAAAATCCTATGTATAATCCTCATACTAAACATGTAGATGTTTAGTATCACTTTGTGTGAGAAATGGTTGAGAGTGCGAAAGTATTAGTTGAAAAAGTTGACACTTCGATTAATGTTGTGGATTATCTTACGAAGCCAGTTAGTATAGATAAGATTTCATGGTGCAAGATGGCCATTGGCCTTGAGTCTTGTACTTGATTTAAATTTATTATTCCTTTTTTAGAATAATTAAAATGTATAATGTCAAGTGGGAGAATGTTGGAAATAGGATGCCATTTAATTGCAAATCCTAAACATTAATTATTTCATGTATCTCCAAATTTTTTGGAATGTGTTCAACAACACTAAGATTAGGATGAGATTAATATTTGATGAAATAATCATGATTAGTGAAATTTGTAATTGATTCTAAATTTTAGGAGAATGTGAGGGTGTCTATTGTGAGTTCCTAAATAATAAGGGAACATGGGGCACCCACATGGTAAGGTGACACTCACCTTAAGTTCAATTAACTATTCAAAGTAAGAGATAACATTTTTGAATGCATGTAAAGATCCTAGGAGTTAGGGTTTGATGTTTGCATGTATGAAGTTCAGTTCAGTTCAATTTAGATCAGTTCAGTTCAATTCAATTCAGAATCAGTTTAGTTCAGTTCAATTTAGTTTAGTTATGGTTCAGTTGTCTTCAATTAGTTTTAGTTGTATTCTAGTTAACTTTAGTTGACATGGAATACATGGCTAATAACTTGAGTTGTATGATAGATAACAAGGATTACCTCCAGTTAACAAGGGATGACCATTCTTGCATGAATGGTGTTGAGTAAATGTTTCAGTTAACAAGAAATCACTTGGAGCCAACTTGGGCACCCAAGATTCTTTCTTGGATTTACCTCTTTTTCTTGTTGAGATATTTCTAAAGGCTCAGTTAAGTAGGATTACTTATGGGCTCCAACTTGGAGGAAGAGCTTTGGAATTATCAACAAAATGAAGGATGAGTTGTGACTTTAGTTTGGGATGCCCAAATGGATGAAGCACATGTTCCAATCATTATTTTTCACAAAAGAACTAAACTTGAGGCAATATGGCATACGTTTTCTAAGGCTTGGGCTTGAGCATTTTAATTGTCACCTTTTAGAGATTACAAGATTGGTTATTGTCTCTATATCTCATTCAAGTTGAAGAGAGTTTTAATAATTGTTATTGTAGGTGTGAAGGAGATTGGCTAAGGCAAAGGAAGCATTCTCAAGCAAGAATTGATGTTATTGTAATTTAGAGATTGGATAATAGAATAGTTCTTGGTGGATTTTTTTCTCGGAAGGGTTTCTCCACGTTACATCTTGTGTAATCTTTCTATTATCCTATCTATTTCTTCTATCAACTTATGTCTACATACTACAACAGTAAAATGGATTAATCAAGATAATCACCCAAAAAGAATATATGTAACAAAGAAAAAGCTTATTTAGGTGAGGACTATTAAAGTTTTATAGAGTATTAAGCTAAGAAAGAACCTCATTTTTCAACATTTGGATGCCTTTTTGGAAATCCCCAAGAAGTTAAAACCTAAGGATTTAGTATGCATTAACTTGTTTTGTGATATTTTTGAGCCAAGGTTGAGTACCTTGCAACAAGAATTGAAGCCTCGAGGTTTTTATCAAGTTCTTGATTGGATAAGAATTGTTGAGGAAGCTAGGTGTGATTATGCTAAAAGTATGGTGTCTCAAAGTGTCAAAAATGGTCAACCTATTGAAAAGAATCGAAAGATAACTCAAGCAAGTGAAAAGGGTAAATTAGAGAATGGACCCCTATCTTGTGATATGGATCATAAGAAAAATGATTGTAATCAATTGATAGATAGGTTGTGTGCAATTTAGTACATTAATGATGAGGATAAAGATAGATTTGCAAGCATTTCTATAGTATCATCACAAGTAAATATTCAAGGCATTGAGAATGAGAGTCTAAGTATTCATTCTAAACACCCTACGCATAGCCTGGGTAATGATGGATTCCCTTGCAATAATGATCAAGGGGAAAGTGAGGTATTTTTTTACTTTTCTAAATAATATAAATATTTCTATGATGATGATCTAGAATTTTTTTCTTTGAATGAGGGATGCAATAATATTAATGCTCATGGGGTTTTTCCCTTACAAGTGAATGAAAAAATTACATGTGAAGGATTCCTAGAATACAATCTAGCCTTGTCAAAACTAGAGCATACTAGTTTTGTGATTGATGATGAATTTGAAGAAAAGAATATATGTGTTCAATATCTTAGGTTTGAGCATAGTGTTAAGAATGATAAAATTGTGATACTAAGAAGAAAGATTATGTCCTAGTTGTTCCTAATTATCTATGTGAAGTAGAAGTAGAATATGCATTTTTTTTCGAAAAAAAGGACATGATTGTTTTTGACAAAGAATGTATTGATGAGGAAAGGGATTAAGAAGAGTTTTCAGTTGCTAATGAGCAACATTCAAATTACAATGAACCTTTCACCTTTGAGTAATCATACATATCAATGGATGAGGTACGTGGATGCCTTGTTTCCGACCCTATTAATCCTAAGTGATTTTAGCCATCCTTTGAAACATTTTTCTTTGAGCTAGATAGTGATTTAAAGAATGAACTAGAATATGTTTATGAACATTAAATGGAAGTATTATTTGATGCATGGGATGTTATCAGTAATAGGGTTTTGGTAATGAACCTGATATGAATAAGAGCAAAGATGTTATGGTTTCTAATGAATCACTTTCCTAGGGAAGTGGAGCATATGGTAGAATGACTAGTTGAAATTGCCCTAATGAATGTGAACATTGGTTTGAGATTATTCCCACTTATGAAAATTTATTATTCATTACACAAGATGAGAGTGTGGGTATGTGCAGGATCATCATGGAGAAAACAGGCCCTTAAGTGGCAAAAAATTTAGAAAAATAAGAGTTAGGAAATTTGACGTAAAAATTTGAATAAGTTATCTATATTATTTAAAAATATGTAAGAATAGAATCTATAGAAAATTGAATTTAGTTTCTAAACTACTAGGTTTGTTTAAAAAATAAAATCTATTTGGTGAAAATTTGAAATTTCAATGTAGTAGTACTTAAATTCGGAAAAATAAGGAGTAGGTGTTTGTCTAACCACCATAACCACAATAAAATGATAATACTTTTTATTAGATTTTAGATATAAGTAGAGGACTCATGTCCTGATGTGATGCATATTTTTTAATATTTTTTTTCCAAGTAAATAATTAATTATGAATTATTTATTACAACTTTTAAAAATATAAAAACTCGTATGTCTGACCACCTTAACATGGCCAAAAATTTATGAAATTGTTTTTTTCTTTTTTTAATACTATAGTATGCAAAGTGTAGAATGTGGCATGTTTTTGGATTCAAAAAATGTGATATCGTTTGAAAGCTATAGATGTTTTTTAATCAACCTATCAATTAGGACTTTAGTCATAATTTGAATAGAAAATGAATAATAATTACTTATTAAATTCAAAGTAAAGCATAATTTATATTGGTGGAAAGTTGAGAATCTCCTTTAAAAACCCTTTTCGTTTCATCAATTTCGAGTTAAAAAAAGTCATCAGCCACATACCCATCATATTGCCACTTTTTGGCCCATCATGATCCTGCACATAGCCGTGTATTTGATGTGGGAAAGACACTAGATGATAATTCCAAGGTTTTATATAAGCTTTCTAATGACTCTAATATGTTATAAGGGGAATTGCAACATCACTTCAAAGGGTTAAGATATATGTCCTTGGGTGGAAATCCTAAACAAAGTGTTTATGAGAGTTTCCAATTTGATGTTCAAACTTAATTTTTATTAGCCCTTATAATGTTAGTGATCAAATGGATTTTGAATGTTTTCAGTTTCTGGTCTAGTTGGATGACTATTGGGTGGTGTATGATGGTGAAAGGAATAAGATAAGATGCTACATTGATAATGGACTCCAATTAATGTATGATTGCATTTTTCTATTGGATAGGGTTAATGATGACAATGGTAAATACAAGCACATGGAATTACATTATGGGCAATGGAATGATCGAAGGAATATTCCCCTCATTGCCAGCTCTTGCTACCTTCCCAATTAAATTGAAGGAGCACAAACCAAGATAGTGATACATGACAGCTTTCAAATTAGAGATGGGGTGTGTGTAGGATCATGAAGGGCCAAAAAATGGTGATATGATGGGTATGTGTAGGGTATGTGGCTGACGACTTTTTTTAACCCAAAATTGACGAAACGAAAAGGGTTTTTAAAGGAGATTCTCAAATTTCCACTAGTATAAATTATTCTTTACTTTGAATTTAATTAATAATTATTATTCATTTTCTATTTGAATTACAACTAAAGTATTGATTGATAGGTTGATTAAAAAACATCTATACCTTTCAAATGGTATCACATTTTTTTAATATGAAACATGCGTCACATTTTGTGCTTCACATACTATAGGATTAAAATAAAAACAATTGAATTCCATGAATTTTTGACCAAGTTAAGGTGGTTAGACATGCAAGTTTTATATTTTTAAAAAGTTTTAATAAAAAAATCATAATTAATTATTTTCTTGCAAAAAAATTACAAAAAAATGTGCATCACATCAGGACATGAGTCCTCTACTTATATCTATAATCTTATAAAAATATATTATCATTTTGTTATGGTTAGGGTGGTCGAAAAGACACCTACTTCTTATTTTTCCCTAAAATTTAAGTGCTACTGCATTGAAATTTCAAATTTTCACTGGTCAAATATATATATATTTTTAAATAAACCTAGTAATTTAGAAACTACATTCAATTTTCTATAGATTATATTCTTACATATTTTTGAAATTATAAAGATAACTTATTCAAATGTTTACATCAAGTTGCCTAACTCTGATTTTTCTAAAAAAATTTGCCACTTAAGGGACCATTTTTTCCATGAAGATCCTGCACATTCTCAATGACTAATGGGATTAAGGAGTGACATGGTAACTTTCTGAGATGTTATCACCATTTTTTAGGCACAAGTTGTAAAAGCAAGGAGTGATGCTTAAGGAGCATCATTGATTTTTTTTTAAATGAAAAAAGATCGATGACCAAGATTCAAAGTTGAGAGGTTGGTTGTCATTTCGCTCTCATGAGCCTTCCTTGATCATTAATCCCTACATGCTCTAGTTTTTATACTTAATGAGGATCACCTACTATTTTATATCACCATTTGTATCCATCGAGAGCCAAGAAACTGGTTTAGGATCTAGAGAAGAAATGTGTGAGTCTAAGGCAAGCAATTGCAGAGATAGTGAAAGTGGTTTTCTCGGGTAAGTAGGTATGCATACCTTCCCTATTTTAAATTGTGCATGAGTTGGCTTATGAGTTTTAAATTACTTGGGTGGTATGTGTTTAATTTCTTGTGATTTCTACTTGGTTTGGTAAAAAATTTGTGAGTCTAAGGGTTTCTTTTTTGGAATTTCAATTTGAGAGAAAGAACCAGTGAAAATTTTCATGCAATTGACATTTGCTAGTTCTTTTTCTATTCCATATGAGAATGAGTAAGCCTAGTGAGTTTTTCCAACTATTCAGAAGGTATAGGAGACTTAGTTGGCTTGAATCTCAAGATGCCACACCTAAAACTGAACATGGCACACTGGAAGCTCCTATAATGCCAAAGGGTAGGAGGAGTGCCCATAATAAAACTAAAAAGGTTGGTGTCAAGAGCAATTACCACCTAAGGAGTAGGGTTTTTGGTCATAACCAAGGTGATTCTGGTGTAAAATTGGATAAGACTTATGAAAAGAAGAAGAATAATTATCGCAAGGCTTATGATTCTTATATGGGGAGGCACAACTCTCCCATGGAGGATTCAGTTGGTCCTTTAAGTGATGAAGGAGATATTGACCAAGAGTACAATTGTTACCTTCTCACATTGGCATGTCTATAGGATTTTGATGATGGAGGGGTAGTAGCTTCTCCAGTTTTAGCAAGAACACGGAGCAAGCATGTTTACTTTGATTATGAAGAATTAGAGTAACACCTTAGTTCTATTTTTGTTTTTGATGACACCACTGCCACAACGATAGCCTCATCCTTTTGAATAAACGTATAATTTTTTTTCTTTGGTGATGATGTGGAGAATCTTCTTTGGTCAATGTGAACAAGAGATTTTGTTGCTACTACAATGATGAATGATTCTTTTTGCAAGGTTGGTTGGTCTTCAACAAACTATATGCATTTTGTCTTTTTCTTTCCCCCCATTTCACAATGAGAAAATATAACCATCTAGAAGGTTTCTGAAATTGAAATGAAATGAAGTGTCAAATGTAAATGTTGTTGAAATGTTAATTTTTCTTGAAGCTTGTTGCTCCCATATTTCTATAAATGGGATATTAGGGTCAGTTATAGGGGTTCAAATTTTGGGTCTCAAGTGGTCTAAGGTGGAAAATTGTGCTCATGAAAGAGAAAATATGTAAATTCATGGATAGATGAGTAGATTAGTGTATAGGAGCGAATTTATAGCCCTTGAGAAAATTCCCCTTTCACATACCCTCACCTTAGAAAAACAAATCCGAAGGTGAAATTATACATCACCCACCTACCTTCTATCTACTTGGCGTCCATTTTGTGTGTCAGTGAGAGAATATTTTTTCGTAGATGAAAGTGCTATACGTGTACATCTATGCAACACGCTACCATCCCAAAAATTTTCCTTCCTCTAAATCCACATAAACATTACACTCCTAATTGGGATGATTTATAACGCTTTTGTGTCGACCAAACAAACCAAAAACATCTCTTTCCCACTCATTTTGATCTTTAAATACATCCATTTCACATCCATTCCTCCTGGCAGAAATTCATCCACTCTACATATTCAGTCACTTCATTTCTTCACATTCTCAAGCACATTCTCCAACATTCCAACATTTCATTGTGAGCTTTGCAACAATGGTAGATCTCCATCAACTCCACATTGCATTTATGAGGACATAATCTATTTTGATATTGGAGTCTTGTGAGACCTCCCTTCACCATGGTTGTGGTGGTGGTGAATTTCCCAAGTTCATAGCTTGCTTTCTCCCTCCATTGCCTAGTGAGCTTTTGGGTGGTGGTGGTAAAGCTTCACTCCTCTCCTTTGTGATTTGATAGAGTAGCATTTGTCTCTTGTAGTGTTCATTGTACTTTCTTTAACTTCTATATTGCATATTTGACTTTGTTGTTTTCTGGCTATCTATGGAGGTGGAAACACCAAAATAGGGGTTTGACTGAGATAGACCCCTACACAGCCCCAACATTTTTCCCCTTCTTATTTGTATGAATGATGCAGAATCTTGGAAGATTTATGTGGATGAAGAAATGAAATCTTTGAGAATGAACGATACATGGGATCTTGTACCATTTCCTGAAGGATGAAAACCTATTGATTGCAAATTTGGGTGTTCAAGAAAAAGATTAGTTCAGATGGAGGTATTGAGAAGTATAAAGAGAGGTTGGTTGTGAAAGGTTACTCTCAAGTTGATGGGTGTTGATTATGCTGAGATATTTTCTCTTGTTGCAAAAATGACATCCAATAGATTTTTCTTTCTATTGTTTTTGCTTATGATTTATAGGTTGATTAAATGGGTGCAAAAATTGATTTCCTTCATGTGGATTTGGAAGAGGATATTTATATGACACAACCAGAGCACTACATGGTGAAAGGTAAAAGTAAATTGGTTTGAAAATTGAAGAAATCTTTGTATGGCCTAAAATAGAGTCCTAGGATGTGGTACCAAAAATTTGATACATATGTGTTGATTTTTGGGATTTGAGCATTTTAAATCAGATGATTGTGTTTATTATAAAATTGATGGTGATCATTTCCTATTTATTGCATTATATTTTGATGAGATTTTATTTATTGGTAGAGGGAAAGGTATAATTTCATAACTGAAATTGCAACTTGCTGCTAAATTTGTAATGAAAGAACTTGGTGCTAATAAACACATTCTTGGGATATAAATTAAAAGAGATAGAATGAAAAAAAATCTATGGCTTCGCAAAAGTAAGTATGTCAACTCAATTTTGTAGAGGTTTAATATATAGCATTATATCTACCATTGTGACATGTTCTTATTTCACTTGGAGAAAATTTATCTATTTCACATTGTCGTACATCTCCATCAAAGATGGAAGACATGAGTAGAGTTCCTTAACAAAGTGTAGTTAGATGTGTAATGTATGCTATAGTTTTTACTAGACCAGAAATTTCCCAAGCAGTGGGAGTTCTTTTTAGATATATGTCTAATCCAGGTAGAGTTCATTGGGATTTAGTTAAAAGAGTCTTCAAATATTTATGTGGTACCTTAGATTATTCCTTATGTTTGTTGATGGTCAAAATGGCACAGCAATAGTTAAACAAAATATTACTACTCTATTTCTTCTGAAAGAGAAAGAAAACACATGGATGTCTTAGCTCCCAAGGTCTTTGTAGTTGGTTCTCAATTGTGCTGATTTCACTTAGTGGTTGATGTGAACTATAATGTTCAAGGGGCCTAGTGGTGTTAGGCTTGTGGATTGTTCTAAGATGAAGCATGAATTTACACCTACATTAACTGGGGTTTTTAAAGAAACATAAAAAGATAGATCAATGTTATGGTACTAAAAAGAATGATAATTCATCTAATTTAACCAGACTTGTTACCTATCAAGGAATTGCTAACTAAAACTGAAGAAAAAAATTAACTTGTGATTAACACAGTTGCATTCATTCGCAGTGCTAGTTTCAATAACTGATTATAAATTACCATTTAAGCAAAACACAAAATAAGATTTCATTCCTTGAAAGCTTTCAAAATCAAATGATTAACTCAAGATAAATACCATTCTGAAACACAATATGAAGTAGATTCAAATCTGGTTCCTTCTATTGTTGGTGAGACAGATAAGCAACATTTACAAATCTGGCACAATCACCAGTGTACACAAAACCTGTGTCTTCATACTGCTTCCATCTACACTAAGGAAACTGGAAAGATACATTACTTTCTATGTTGAATCTAACTCCTAACCAAGAAGAAAAAAAAAGCTCTCTTTACTAAGAAACAAGATATAGTCCTATCTCCTCTATCCTTCAAAAAATCCCTATTCTTCTAAATCTATCTAGAACTATCTACTCTATTCCTTTTCTATTTCTACTAACTTTTCTTTCTCACTTCTAACCCTTTACAAAGAGGCAAGAATGCCATATATACACCACCTCCCGAAAAGAATGTCGGCCCCTATTTTTAGGGTTTACAAATTATCTGTTGGTTGCAAGAGGGTTGGCGTCCAGATCTTTTGAAGAAATTTGGTTCTGCATTAAATGCCAATCCCTATTGTCCATGTCGGTAAATGATTATCCTAGGGATGATCTCATATCTTTTATAGCTTATAGTATTAACTCCTATGCCTCCATGTCCATCTTCAAACTCCAGTGGAATCACAGTTTCGCCCTCCTTCTTCATTGACCCTCTTCCCACTCCAAATCTGTCCTTCTGTAAGTTGTCAGCGAGACTAACTTCCTTCACCAAGACACTACACCAAAGTCACATCCTTTCACCGAGAGCTCATTTCATTTCGGGGAGACTTTGCTTGGTTGGCGAGATGTTACACCGTGCTCAACATGCTACACCGAGGGCACAAAATATGTCAGTGAGACCCTATCAAGTCGGCAAGACTTTATTCCTTCAGACAGACATCACGTCAAACTTACATCCTTTTGGGAAACTTCCTTGAGAGACATCTTTAGCGAGACTTTACTCGGTCGCCAAGACTTCTTTTCGAACTCAAACTGTCACGCCGATACTGCCTCATCTTTTGAAAAGAATTCTTGAGAAATATCCCCGTGCACATGACTTGAGCCTAAAAAACAAGGTCTCCATTAGTTCCTAAATTATATAAAAGACACCATTATTTATCATGTCTTCAATTTTAACAAAAAGAAACCCAACAGAAGGTGGACGCAGACCCAAAACTGGACCAAAAAATGACACTTTCATTCAAAACCGGCAGAGGCGGAACCAAGACTGAAATGAGAATACACTTCCCATTTAAAACTGGTGGAGGTGGAACCAAAACTGGACCGAGATCGAGACAAGAGGAAAATTTGGACCAATCCCAGTGGAACCAGGATCGGGAAAAAACAAAATGGACACAATGGAACCAGGGCTAGAACCACATCTGAATCATAAACTTTTCCAAGTTTCATGTTCGGATTCTCTTCCAAACCTGCCTCCGACATCACCTGAAAAAGATGAAGAAAGGACAAGGAAAAAGAAAGAGGAAGGGGAGGGAAAACTCCATGACAAAACACAAAGGGAACTAAAAAGAAAAAGAACATGACATGCAGAATCAGGATTGGAATGGAACCCGATCTTGAAACTGTTTGAAAGTTTCAGGGTTCGGTTCTAGTTCTAGTTCCAGGTCCACTAGAACAAAATAAAAAGACGCGCGAGGGAAAAATGAAAGAGGCAGAACCAGGACTAGGGAAGGAATAGAAAATAGAACTTGGAAGGAATTCCAAGTTCAGTTTCTGTTAAGGTTCTAGGCCCGCCAAAACAAAAAGAAAAAAATGCCGAAGGCCGACAAGAAAATAGCAAAGGCACAGGACACCAAACCATAGGGAAAATGACCAATGAAAAAAGTAATAAAGGGGAGGGCGGAGTCAGGTCTAGGATGGAACACAGATTAGAAACCTTGAAGAGTTAAATGTTCCAATTCAGATATGGACCCGGCTCTGACAAAACGATAGATGAAGAGGAAAACAAAAGAGTTGTCGGGACTGGAACCGGGGACCAAAAAAAACCAGAACTTGGTTGTAATTCCAAGCTTGATATTGGTCTCGGTTCTGCTTCCGACAAAAAAAAGGAGAAAAATGCCTAAGGAAGAAAACCGAAGCCCCAAAAAAGACAAAAGAAGAAGGGGGGACCCATTTTTTACCAGAATAGAATGGGGTGGTTATGCAAGGCATAAAAAATGGTGACTCGGCTGGGAAAATGGTTTAACCATTTTCAAGAAACTAGAGAATTCAGCTACCCAGAACTCTTGGTTTATGAACATCACAACTCCAATTGGGTCAATTTTAACAACCAAGGTTGAGCTAGAATCTCAAATGTAAATCAACACTTGCTACACCTGTATTTATATGTGTGCTCAATTTTGCATCACTCTTTTATAAAATTTTCCTCATCTTTCAAACAACAATGTGCAATATTTGAGCTACGTGAGTTGATTCCCCTTAGTTGTCATGCAATGATATCCTGAGCATTGCTTCGCTGCTAGTCAGGCGTTAATAGCCCCGACGGAGATACCTCTAGTTTTCTCACAGCATGGCTCTATTGCCAGTCAAGTGTCCATAGCCCCAATAGAGATACTAGAATCACCCATTCATATTGAGTCCTCTTTTCTCTTCAAATAGTTCTCTTTTTTTTTTACTCATAGAGTTTTAGATATTTCATTCAATTTTTTTCTCAATATGTCAAATGTTTAACATCTATTCTGGGTTGAAAACTACCATGGACCTCATAACAACACTTGGGAGATTGGATTTTTCACTCAAATAATACAACACTATCACCCTAGGACAAATATGGCATTACAAAAGGAGATGATCCTAATGATTTGTGAAAGATTAAGGGGGGAGCTAATGAAGGTTACTGACTTTATTCCTTGCTTGGAAGACTTTCCACAACTCTTATTGACAATGGGAATAAAGCAAAAATTTAGGATAAAATCACGCAATCAGCAAGCCTGAAAATATATAAACCACCTCTCTCCTAATATCCAAAGTACACTTCATATAACAACCCACCATTTCAAGATGGAAAGAAACAAAGGAAACCCCAAAGAATAACAAGACAAAGAGTGACAATAGAGGAAACGAAGGAAAGAAAAGAAAGGACAAACAAAAAAACAAGACTATTTACAATAGAAGAGCAAATTATTTACATAAAGAATAGAAAAATACTTACATGCAAAATAGAATTAGCAAGCTTTATGACTCAAAATAATGCATAAGAAACTACCCATTGACAGGCAAGGGAATAGGTTCTCTGGTTAAATGACTTAGTCTGAAAGCATTTTCTCCTAGGATCTCAGCAATCTGATAGGGACCCAACCAAAGCTTATCGAACTTCTGGTGACTGCCCTTCTTTTCACTAGCTTTATCCCATAACAACACAAGGTATGATATCCTAAATGCCTTGATTTTGGCTCTTTTTTCAAACCAAAGTTTGACAATAGCCTAATGCCTAAAGAATTGTTGCAAGGCGGCATCCCTTTGCTCTTCTAATTTTATCAAGGCAGCTAATCTTACTTCTATGCTATCATCACTAGAATATAATTTCTACATGAACTTAAGGAGAGGTATTTGCAAGTGGATAGGGAACACATGCTCTTGTCCATACACTAGCTTGAATGGAGAAGTCTTTAAAATAGACTTAATCCTAGTCCTATCTTCCCATAATGCAAATCTTAGTTGGGTATGCCAGTCCCTAGGGTTGTTTTCTAACAACTTTTTAATTACCCTTAAGAGATTCTTATTGGTTGATTCCGCAACTCCATTTCCTTGTGGTAATTGTTTGAAGAGTATTTCAAGACAATTTTGTGATCGTAAGACCATGAAATGAATTCAACAGAAGAAAAGGAAGAGCCATTGTCACATACTAATGCGAAGGGTACTCCAAACCTTGTGGTGATGCATTCGATGAGGAACGTGATCACTACCTCTATTGTGCTATTATTGCAAGGTATAGCCTCTGTCCATCTTGTGCAGTAATCAGTGGCAGTAAAAAAAACTTGTGTCCTCAAGAAGAATTTGGGTTAGTTACCCAAATAAAGTCAAGTGCCCATTGGGTAAATGGCCTTACCTCGTAGAAAGGCTACAAGGGCATGACTGAATAGTGTTCTTTTGATGCAGAGATTTGACATATGTGACATGTTCTTGAATGTTGGTGGGAATATTTGAACACACATGACCAGTAATAACTAGATCTAAGGATCTGGTGTGCTAATGAGTTTACGGAACCGTGACCTGTGTCATGTTTCCCATGAAATTTAGTGATAAAATGCTTAGCCTCTTGTTGATCAAGGCATCGTAGGTACACTCCCTCAAAATTATTCATGTATAGTAATCCTCCTTTGAGCATATAATGAGAGCTCTTCATTCTCAGTGCTCTCATTTGAGTGGCACTCATTCCCTTTGGACATTGATTGTTGAGGATGACACTGATGATATCAGCATACCAAGGGTCAATTGAGAAGGACTAAGTAGAGTATTACTAGCAAATAATTTTCTCATCAACATTCGCCATGGATTTAGACAAGCCTATACATCTGACAAGTTTCATAGGGTGTATCTCTAGATCAAACTCTTGCAAGATGGCCATCCATTTCCCTCTTCTTTCTCCCAGCTCGCTCTGCATAAGTAGAGACTTTACAACAACGTCAGGAACTGCAGCAATGATTTGGCTTCATAGAATGTAGTGCTTGAACTTTTTGATAGCTCAGACCAGTGCAAAAGCTTGTTTTTCAAGAGGTGGGTACTTCACCTCAGCATTCTTGAATGGAGAACTCATGAAAGTGATTGGCCTCTCTTCCCCCTCTTCTCTTCGTTGAGTTAGGACAGCTGCATAAGAATGTTCAAAGGAAAAAGAATAAATATAGAATGACCTCAACTAGTTAGGGCTTGTGAGGACTAGAGCTTCTGAAATGGATCACTTGACTTCAAAAAATGTAGCCTTTGCATCATCACCACACTATATTTTGGCATCCTTCTTCATCATTTCATTCAATGGTTTTACAATTTATACGAAGCCTGTGATAAAATTTCTCACAACGTTGATCTTTCCAAAGAAAGACCTCATTTCTTTCTTGCTTCCTAGCATGGCTATCTTCAGGATGGACTCAACTCGATCTGGATCAATTGATATTCCTCTCTCAGAGATTATGTGTCCTAAAAGTTTCCCTTTAGAAACCCCGACCACACACTTTTTGGGATTCAAGGAGACTCCATACTAGATACATCATTGAAGAACTTTGGCTAAGTCTGCGGCGTGGTTCACTCTATCTTTAGAGAATACTGTCAAGTCATCCATGTAAACAATAATGCATTTACCGATTAAGTCCTTAAATGCTATGTCCATGGCACTGAAAAGTTGCTCTAGCATTTATTAAGGGAAATGGCATCCTTCTATAAGCATATGTTCCCCACTTTGTAGTGAAGGTTGTCTTCATCCTGTCTCCATAGTTAACCATCACCTGATTGTATCCAAAGTAACCATCCAAGAATGATATCATCTGAGATCTATTGATAGTCTGCAAGACTTCATCCAGAGAAGGAAGTGGGTAGTTATCTTTGTCTGAAGCTCTATTCAGGTTTTTGAAGTCCACACATAAACTGATCTCTCTGTTTTTCTTATGGACTGGAACTAAGTTAGCCACCCATGTTGAATGGTGTACAGGGCAGAGTATCCTTGCATAAAGAAATTTTTGAGCTTCTTTGAAGATCAATGGTTCAATCAGGGCATTGATAGAGTGCTCTTTTTGTCAAAATGGCTTGGCTTTGGGCTTTAGGGGAATAGTATGAGTCATTACAGTAGCATCAAATGTCTTTAGGTCTTCATACCCCTAGGCTACTATAACAATATATTTCTTTAGTGCAATCAATATGTCTTTTTTGATTTCTTTAGAGTAGGCTTTCCCTATGTAGACATTCCTTTCAGGGCTAGAATCAGCTAGGTTAACAATTTCATATTCACCTCCTTTATCTTCAGCTGATATCTTTGCTCAAGCCCTTGGGTCTGAGTCAAAAATTCTTTCCAAGGCCACCATTCCCTTGGGAATCTTATTACCTTTTAGATTGAGGAACCCCTCTTTATCACAATCTCCAGGGTTCCAATCTCCTTGATCCCTATTGGACTCATCAATGATCTAACCTTGGGAAACATCTAAGCTAGCTAGAAAGGCAAGAATATGTTGATCATCATCAAAAACCTAAAAATTTGTGACATTATCAGGGACAGCAGGGGTGGAAATCAATTCCACTGAGAATTTCTTAATCTTGGTGCTTTGCATAGGTTCCAGGGTGCTTGCAACAATAGCTAGTGAATCAACTATCTAATTCTCTTCTCTAGGGATTAAGCTAATCCCAAATGCATCAAAGTCCTCAATCAGGTTCCATTCCCTGTTTCTATATGTTGCTAACCTTCTATTGTGACATGTGTATTGGCTACAAACTTGCTTGATAACAATTTCTAAATCTCCTTTGACCATCAAGGCTGTGACCTTCTTCTTATGTGCACACATCAGTCCTCGTGCCAGAGCTTCATATTCTGCTATGTTCTTAGTGCACCCGAACTGCAACCAATAAGAAGCAAATAATGTTTCCCCTTTTGGGCTGGTTAGTTCAATCCCAACACAACAACCTATCTTAGATTTGAAACCATCAAACTTAAGGATCCACAACTGATCATGGGCTGGGGTTGATCCTTTTGAGTTCATTGTGGGCACTTGGATAGAATGAGCCATGGGCGGGATTACTTGATCTTTTGGATCAAATATAAGGAACGGGTGTTCAATAGGTTCCTGATGAGTAATTCCCAATCCCTGCATAGATGTATTATGTGACCCAAGGTTATCCTCCTGATATTCACTTGCATCTTTGATTAACCCCTTGGGTTTTGGTATATTCATGAGTGCAGGGGTTTCAAACAAACCTTGGGGTTGCTCCTTATTAATATCCTAATTCAGAAATGTGTTTGGGGTAGGTTCAATCTGAGAGGGAACTTTCTTTGAAGGTATCATATCCCTGGTCAACAGTATTGCTTCTTTGGCTTCAAATGAGAAGTGATATGCAACAGTCTCGGGATGACTTGAACTAGCATCCTCAGCTTGGGAAACATGATTTAAAATGTCAATGCAGAGTTGGCAAGTCAACTCAAAATGATTTTGGTAATGTATCTTGAACCAATTAGGGAGTGGAAGATTTTGCAGATCGGTATCTTCCCCTAAGACCAGCTGATTTTGTTGTAACTTATTGATCAATGCTTGTTGGTTTTCATTAATCATAGGATTAGGGAACTTTGGTATTAGCAATCCTTTAGGATCAAGAATAGAAAAGGTTAAAATTTCATCTCTTTTGTAAACCCCTTTCCCAGTTTCGAAATAGGCTACCTCATTAGGGTAGTCATATTCAGTGATGTTATGCTTGAGGTGGGGTTCACTTTGAATCCTAATCATCATGGGAATTCCCCTCCATGGTAGCCACATATGTGAAAAGTTGAGGGAGAGATATCCCCCTATACCTTTCATCAAATCTCTGCTCAACAATATACCATAGGTCTCGGGAATGTCTGCTTCTTGAATATCTATGTTGGTTAGGATCCTAGGGTCAGATCCTACTTGTACATGTATGTTTCTTAATTCCCCTACCACATTAACCTCTGTTTTGTCAAGTTGGATGACCTTCTTGTTTGTCCGAATTGGGTTTAATCCCAATTTCTTGCATACAGAGAATGGCATAACATTGCCAAAAGCCCCTAATTCTAATAGACAATTATGTAGGTTCTTCCCAAAAATTCTTAAACTCAAAAGAAATTATGGAGTACCTACCTTGTTTCTGTACAAGGCTGCATTCACCTCC
This sequence comes from Sequoia sempervirens, assembly GCA_007258455.2. Classification (NCBI taxonomy): domain Eukaryota; kingdom Viridiplantae; phylum Streptophyta; class Pinopsida; order Cupressales; family Cupressaceae; genus Sequoia; species Sequoia sempervirens. The sequence continues at coordinate 16,049 of VDFB02347793.1, read as the reverse complement.
CCAGCAGGTGCCACCTTGTTCTTTCCTTTTGAGTTATCAGCTTGCTCCAAAGCTTTTAGCACTATCTCCCTTTGGGCAGGGCACCACTTTAGGATGTTAAAATATGACAAAGATGTTTTTTGTTTCTGCATCTCATAAACAATATCAAATTTTGTATTACAACTTGCACTACCTTTGAAAACCAAAGAGGAATTACCCTTGTTATGGAAGTCAGGTGGGCCTTTTGGTGGAGGAGGGTTATTATCAGCACTTTGATTTCAAGGCACCATGTGATTAGGTGGCATTGATGAAGTGAATGGACCCTTACTTTTATTTCTGAGGAAGTGTCCTCCTTTTGTTTGAAAGGCTTGGGCATCATATGAATCTTCCTCTAGTTCATTCTCCTATTGCATTGGGAATGAAGGTTCCTCCTCAAAGAGGTCATAAGTCATTGTTGTATCTACTGAGCTGCCTTCTTTGTGAGGATTCCCTTGGAATGTTTAGGCATATGCATGTGCTATCTTGAAAACTTTCTCCATTTTAGGGTAGTTCACCTTAGAATGGGTTGCAGTATCATGCAGCCTGCACCAATTAGTCATAAAGTTGAGGTCGACCGCATTTGCAATATGTTATCTCTCCTCATTAGCTTGATAGTTGTGTGAAACTCCACCATTATTGGGCCATGTATTCCATTATCTATTGTTATTTGGAATTTGGTTATATCCTCTATTTGGATTTTGGTACCCTTGTTTAGAGGAGTTTTGGCCTTGATGACCCCTTTGGTTGTAATTGTTATGATTCTGATAGTTACCCTGATTGTTGCTATTTTGATTAGGGTAGTTACCTTGTTTTTGGGAGGGGTTTAGTCGAGGCTGAGCCATGTCATTTGTAACTTGAGAAAGTGTTTTCTTCAATGTTTCTACCTCATTTGTAAGCTAAACCATCTTCTAAATTTCCACACTCTTAGCCACAGGTGGATGACCAACATGATTTGGTGTTCCAATTTGGTTATGATGACTATGGAAACTTTGAGGAACCTGTGGTTGTTGGAAGAAGTCGGGGGTTCCATTAGCAAACAATGGAACAAGAGGTTGAGTTTGCAATTCAGACATAGGTCCATAATGGGAAAGAGACATTCCCGGGACAGTGTTGAATAGAGGGGTTGGGTTATGCATCTGATATCCTATTGAAGGGAAACCTGCTCCTAGACTTCCTTGTTGAGAACTAATTTGTTGTTGTAGCTTGATATATAGATGATAGACATTGGATAAAGAATAAATACTAGCTGGTTGATAGGTCCTTTGCAGGAACAATCCAAGCAAGAGGTCTATAACTCTAAAGTAAGCTTGAGTGGCACTATCCTCAGTGACTAGATAGGGATCTTGCAATCTCCTATACATTCGTTGGAACCTGGTATTGAATAAGGGAAAGGATTCATAGGGCTCCTTCCTGATGGTGGAAAACTAGTGGTATAAAAGAGGTGGATCCATGTAAACACTGAACTAATTGATGAAAGAGTTCTCCAAGTGAGTCCAAGTCATAATGGAACCTTGAGGAAGACTAAGGTACAAATTGTATGCCATATCCCCTAAGTAATAAGGGAACAACCTACAAACTACATCATGGTAAGCTATCTAAGCTTTGGTACAAGCATCCTTGAAAGCTTGTATGTGCTCTTCAACACTCCTTGATTCACCATGAATGTACTTGGGGTAGAATCTTCCAGGGTTCTTAGGCATGTTCTAAAAACCTCCAGGAATAGTCCCCAATGGAGAGGGATTATTCTAAAAAAATTCCATTGGTAGCGGTGGTGGTGGTTGAGCCAGTTGTTGTATGGGTTGAACCAATTGGATTGACAGTTGAGATGGATTCGATGGTGGATTGATGGGTATCCATTGGGGTATTGGTGAAAATCCTGGTGGAGTGAGTGGGGATAATAAGGGTGGTACGATGGTTGAGCCTGTTTTATGACTCCTGTGTCTTATTAGGGTCTTGAGTTCTCTGAAAGGTAATGGATTTTTAGCTAATCGAAGAACTCTGTGGCACCTTTCTGGGGAGGGAAACTAGGTTTTATCCAGTATTCCCTTCAAGGCCCTCCTTCTAGCACCAGTTCTTTGTTGACGGTCAAGATAGAACAACAATAGTTAAACAGAATATTGCTACTTTGTTTCTCCTGAAAGAGAAAGACAACACATGGATGTCTTAGCTCCCAAGGTCTTTGTAGTTGGTTCTCAACTGCACATTGATTTCACTGAGTGGTTGATGTGAATTATAATGTTCAAGGGGCCTGCTGGTGTTGGGGTTGTGGATTGTTCTAAGATTAAGTATGAATTTAAGCCTACTTTAACTAGGGTTTTTAAAGAAACATAAATAGATAGATCAAGGTTTTGGTATTGAAAAGAATGATAATTCATCTAACTTAACCAAACTTGTTACCTCTCAAGGAATTGCTAACTAAAACTGAAGAACAAAGTTAACTTACGATTAACACATAGGTACATTAATTCACAGTGTTGGTTTCAACAACTGATTATAAATTACCATTTAATCAAAGCACAAAATAAGATTTCATTCCTTGAAAGATTTTAAAATAAAATGATTAACTCAAGATAAATACCTTTCTAGAACAAAATATGAAGTAGATTTGAATTTGGTTGGTTCTACTGTTGGTGAGATAGATAAGCAATATTTACAAATCTGGCACAATCACTAGGCTACAGAAAACCTTTGTCTCCAGACTTCTTCCATCTACACTAAGGAAACTAGAAAGATACGTTACTTTCTATGTTGAATCTAACTCCTAACCAAGAAGACAAAACAAGATCCCCTTACTAAGAAACAAGATGCAGTTCTATCTCCTCTATCCTTTAGAAAATCCCTACTCTTCTAAATCTATCTAGAACTGTGTACTCTAATCCTTTCTATTTCTACTAACTTTTCTTTCTCAATTCTAACCCTTTACAAAGAGGAAAGAATTCCATATATACACCACATCCCAAAAAGAATTTCGGCCCATTTTTTTAGGGTTTACAATATATCCGTCGATTGCAAGAGGGTCGGTGTCTAGATCTTTTGAAGAAAGTTGGTTCTTCATTAAATTTGAATCCTTGCTATCCATGTCGGTAAAAGATTATCCCAAGGATGATCTCAGATCTTTTGCATCTTATAGCATTAACTCCTATGCCTCTGTCTAGCGGAGCCACTTTGAATGCCCTAAAATATCACCATTAATGTCGAGCTACCCCTGTCAGTAGACACCAGCTATCACTATGACTCATGGTTTCTCCCTCCTTCCTTGGCCCTCTTCCCACTCCAGATCTTTCCTTCTGCAAGTTGTCAGTGAGACTAACTTCCTTTGCCGAGACACTACACTGAAATGGGAATACACTTCCCATTTAAAACTAGCAGAGGTGGAACCAAAACTGGACTAGGACTGGGATGAGAGGCAAAATTGGACGAATCCTAGTGGAACCAAGATCAGGACAAAAATAAATGGACACAATGGAACTGGGACCATAACCAAATCCGAACAAGAAGCTTTTTCGTTCTGTGTCTGATTTCATTCCACCTGCCTCGACGCCACCAAAAAGAAGAAGAAAGATGAGAAAGAAAGAGGAAGAGGAGGAAACCCAAGACAAAACAAAAAAGGGAACAAAAGAAAAAAAAGAACAGGAAATGCATTGACCTAAATAGACTGCAACTCAAACTTTTGAAAGTCAGGTTCGCCTAGCCCCTGCCTCTCTAGGCTGAGAGAAAAAAAAAAAATGAAAGACGACAAGCAAAAGAAGAGGCAGTAACCAGACTATAAGCATAAAATAGAACTTGGTAGGAATTCCAAGTTCGGTTTCCATTTCGGTTCTGGGCTCGCCAAAACAATGAGAAAAAATGTCGAAGGTTGATAAGAAAATAGAAAAGGCACGAGATGCCAAACAAAAGGGAAAATGAACAATGAAAAAAGTGATAGAGGGGAGGTCAGAGTCGGGTCTGGGATGGAACACAGATCATAAACCTTGAAGAGTTCAATGTTCTGATTCAGATCCAGACCCAGCTTCGAAAGAACAAAAGATTAAGATGAAAATAAAAGAGTTGTCGGACCGGAACCAGGGACGGAACAAGACTAGAAATTTGATGTAATTCCAAGTCTGATATTGGTCCCAGTTCCACTTCTGAAAAAACAAAGGAGAAAAATGCCTAAGGTAGAAAATTGAAGGCCCAAAAAAGACAAAAGAAGAAGAGTGGACCTATTTTGTTCCAGAATAGAATGGGGTGGTTATGAAAGGCATAACAAATTCCAACTCAGCTAGGAAAATGGTTAACCATTTTCAACAAATTGAAGAATTTAGCTACCCAGAACTTCTGGTTTATGAACATCACAACTCCAGTTGGGTCAGTTTTAACAACCAAGGTTGAGCTAGAATCTCAAATTTAAATCAACACTCGCTACCCCTAAATCTATATGTGTGCTCAATTTTGCATCACTCTTTTATAAATTTTTCTTCATCTTTCAAAAAACAATGTGCAAGATTTGAGCTACGTGAGTTGATTCCCCTTAGTTGTCATGCAATGATATCCTGGGCATTGCTCTATGCCAGTCAGGCGTTAATAGCCCTGATGGAGATAACTCTAGTTTTCTCACATTATGGCTCTATTTCCAGTCAGGTGTCCATAGCCCCAGTAGAGATACTGGAATCACCCATTCATATTGAGTCCTCTTTTCTCTTCAAATAGTTCTCTCATTTTTGTTTTCTCATAGAGTTTCAGATATTTCATTCAATTTTTTTCTCAATATGTCAGATATTTAACATCTGTTTTGGGTTGAAAACTACCATGGACCTCATAACAACACTTTGAAGATCATATTTTTCACTCAAATCTTACAACACTATCACCCTAGGACAAATATGCCATTACAAAAGGAGATGATCCTAATGATTTGTTAAAGATTCAAGGGGGAGCTAATGAAGGTTATTGACTTTATTTCTTGCTTTGAATACTTTCAACTCTTATTCACAATGGGCATAAAGCAAATATTTAGGACAAAATCACCCAATTAGCAAGCCTGAAAATATCCAAACCACCTCTCTCATAATATCCAAAGTACACTTCATATAACAACCCACCATTTCAAGATGGAAAGAAAGAAAGAAAACCCCAAAGAATAACAAGACAAAGAGTGACAGCAGAGGAAATGAAGGACAGAAAGAAAGGACAAACAAAAAAAAAGACTATTTACAACAGAAGAAAAAATTATTTACAAACAAGAAACAAACAAATTATTTACATAAAGAACAGAAAAATACTTACATGCAAAATAGAATTAGCAAGCTTTATGACTCAAAATAATGCTTAAGAAACTACCCATTGATAGGCAAGGGAACAGGCTCTCTAGTTAAACAACTCACTCTAAAAGCATTTTCTCCTAGGATCTCAACAATCTAATAGGGACCCAACCAAAGCTTATCGAACTTCTGGTGACTTCTCTTCTTTTCACTAGCTTTATCACGTAACAACACAAGGTCTGATATCCTGAATGCCTTCATTTTGGCTTTGTTGTCATACCAACATTTAACAACAGCCTTATGTCAAAAGAATTGTTGCAAGGTGGTATCCCTTTGCTCTTCTAATTTTAACAAGGCAGCTAATCTTACTTCTATCCTATCATCACTAGGATAGGTATTTGCAAATGGATAGGGAACACAAGCTCTTTTCCATACACTAGCTTGAATGGTGAATTCCTAGTCCTATCTGCCCATAATGCAAATCTCAGCTAGGTATGCCAGTCCCTAGGGTTGTTTTCTAACAACTTTTTAATTACCCCTAAGAGATTCTTATTAGTTGATTCTGAAACTCCATTTCCTTGTGGGTAATAATTTCAAGATTATTTCAAGATAATTTTTTGATCATAAGCCCATGAAATGAATTCAACAGAAGAAAAGGAAGAGCCATTGTCACATACCAATGCGAATGGTACTCCAAACCTAGTGGTGATGCATTCGGTGAGGAACTTGATCACTACCTCTGTTGTGCTATTCTTGCAAGGTATAGCCTCTATCCATCTTGTGTAGTAATTAGTGGCAGTCAAAATAAACTTGTGTCTTATATAAGAATTTGGGTTAATTACCCCAATAAAGTCCAGTGTCCATTGGAAAAATGGCGTTACCTCATAGACAGGCTGCAAGGGCATGGTTGAATAGCATTCTTTTGATGCAGAGATCTGACATATGTGACATGTTCTTGTATGCTGGTGGGCAGCTTTGAACACACACGACCAGTAATAACAAGATCTGAGGATCTAATGTGCTAATGAGTATACGGAACTGTGACCTGTGTCGTGTTTCCCATGAAATTTAGTGATCACATGCTTAGCCTCTTGCTGATCAAGGCATCATAGGTACACTCCCTTGAAATTCTTCCTGTATAGTAATCCTCCTTTGAGCATATAATGACAGCTTTTCATTCTCAGCACTCTCCTTTGAGTGGCGTTCATTCCCTCTAGACATTGATTATTGAGGATGAAACTGATGATATCAGCATACCAAGGGTCATTTGAGAAGGACTAAGTAGTGTATTGCTGGAAAATAATGTTCTCACCATTATTTGCCATGGATTTAGACAAGCTTGTGACTCTGACAAGTCTCATAGGGCGTATATCTAGATCAAACTCTTGCAAGATGGCCATATGTTTCCCTCTTCTTTCTCCCAACTCACTCTACATAAGTTTTTGACTTTACAGCAGCTTCACGAACTACAACAATGATTTGGCTTCGGAGAATGTAGTGCCTGAACTTTTTGATAGCTTAGAACAGTGCAAAATCTAATTTTTCAAGAGGTGGGTACTTCTCCTCAGCATTATGGAATGGAGAACTCATGAAAGCGATTGGCCTCTTTTCCCCCTCTTTTGTTTGTTGAGTTAGGACAATTGCACAAGAATGTTCATAGGAAAAAGAATAAATATAGAATGATGTCAAGTAGTCAGGGCTGGTGAGGACTGGAGCTTCTGAAATGGATCGCTTGACTTGTAAAAATTTAGCCTTTTCCTCATCACCCCACTCTATTTTGGCATCCTTCTTCATCATTTCATTCAATGGTTTTACAATTTCTGTGAAGCCTATGATAAACTTTCTTATGAAGTTGATGTTTCCAAAGAAAGACCTCATTTCTTTCTTGCTTCCTAGCATGGCTATCTTGAGGAAGGACTCAACTCCATCTAGATCAATCGATTTTCCTCTCTCAGAGATTTTGTGTCCTAAAAGTTTCCCTTTAGAAACCCTGAACACACACTTTTTGGGATTCAAGGAGACTCCATGCTGGATACATCTTTGAAGAACTTTGGCTAAGTCTGTGGCATGGTTTAGTCTATCTTTGGAGAATACTGTCATTCTGTCCATGTAAAAAACAATGCATTTACCGATTAATTCCTTGAATTCTATGTCCATGGCACACTGAAAAGTTGCTCCAGTGTTTATTATGCCAAATGGCATCCTTATATAAGCATATGTTCCCCACTTTGTAGTGAAGTTTGTCTTCATCCTATCTTCATAGTTAACCATCACCTAATTGTATCTAGAGTAACCATCTAAGAATGATATCATCTAAGATCCATTAATAGTCTGCAAGACTTCGTCCAGAGAAGAAAGTGGGTAGTTATCTTTTTCTAAAGCTCTATTCAGGTTTCTGAAGTCCACACATAACCTGATCTCTCTATTTTTCTTACGGACTAGAACTAAGTTATCCACCCATGTTGAATGGTGTACAGGGAAGATTATCCTTGCATAAAGCAATTTTTGAGCTTCTTTGAAGATCAATGGTTCAATTAAGGCATTGATAGGGCGTTGCTTTTGTCGAAATGGCTTGGCTTTGGGCTTCAGGGGAATAATATGAGTCATTATAGTAGCATCAAATTTCTTTAGGTCTTCATACCCCCAGGCTACTACAGTAATATCTTTCTTCAGTTCTATCAATATGTCTTTTTCGATTGCTTCAGGGCAAGCTTTCCCTATGTAGACATTCCTTTCAGGGCCAAAATCAGCTAGGTTAACAATTTCATATTCACCTCCTTTATCTTCAACTGATATCTTCTCTCGAGCCCTTGGGTCTGAGTCAAAAATTCTTTCCAAGGCCATCATTCCCTTAGGAATTTTATTACCTTTCAGATTGAGGACCCCCTCTTTATCACAATCTATAGGGTTCCAATCTCCTTGATCCCTATTTGACTTATCAATGATCTACCCTTGGAAAACATCTAAGCTTTCTAGAAAGGCAAGAATATGTTGATCATCATCAAAAACCTAAAAATTCCTAACATTATTAGGGACAACAAGGGTGGAAATCAATTTCATTGAGAGTTTCTTAATCTTGGATCCTTGCATAGGTTCTAGGGTGCTTGCAGCAATAGCTAATGAATCAACTATCTAATTCTCTTCTCTAGGGATTAAGCTAATCCCAAAGGCATCAAAGTCCTCAATCAGGTTCCATACCCTATTTCTATATGCTACTAACCTTTTATTGTGACATGTATATTGGCTGCGCACTTTCTTGATAACAATTTCTGAATCTCCTTTGACCATCAAGGTTGTGACCTTCTTATGTGTGAACATCAGTCCCCATGCCAGAGCTTCATATTTTGCTATGTTGTTAGTGCACCCGAACTACAACCTATAAGAAGCAAAGAAGGTTTTCCCTTTCGGGCTTGTTAGTTAAATCCCAACACCACAACCTATCTTATATTTGGATCCATCAAACTTAAGGGTCCACAGCTAATCATGAGCTAGGGTTGATCCTTTTGAGGTCATTGTGGGCACTTGGATAGAATGAGCCATGGGCGGGGTTACTTGATCTTTTGGATCAGATATAATGAATGGGTGTTCAATAGGTTCCTCAGGAGTAATTCCCAATCCCTACACATATGTATTATGTCACCCAAGATTATCCTCTTGACATTCAATTTCATCTTTGATTAACCCCTTGGGTTTTTGTATATTCATTAGTCCAGGGGTGTTAAACAAACCTTGGGGTTGCTCCTTATTAATATGTTGATTCAGAAATATGTCTAGGGTAGGTTCAATCTGAGAAGGAACTTCCTTTGAAGGTATCATATCCCTGGTCAACATTATTGCTTCTTTGGCTTCAAACGATAAGTGATCTGCAGCAGTCTCGGGATGACTTGAACTAGCATCCTTAGCTTGGGCAACATGATTTAAAATTTCAATGCAGTGTTGGCAAGTCAATTGAGAATTATTTTGGTAATGTATCCTGCACCAATTAGGGAGTAGAAAATTATGCAGATCAATATCTTCCCCTAAGACCAGCTGATCCTGTTTTAACTTATTGATTAATGCTTGTTGGTTTTCATTAATCATAGGATCATGGAACTTTGGTATTGGCGGTCCTTTAGGATCAAGAATAGAAAAGGTTAAAATTTCATCTCTTTTGTAAACCCCTATCCCAGTTTTGAAATAGGCTACCTCATTGGGGTAATCATATTCAGTGATGATATTGTTGAGGCAGGGTTCACTTTCAATCCTAATATGTGTGGGAATTCCCCTTCATGGTAGCCACATATGTGAAGAGCTGAGGGAGAGATATCCCCCTATACCTTTCATCAAATCTCTGCTCAGCGGCATACCATAGGTCTCGAAAATGTCTGCTACTTGAATATCTATGTTGGTTAGGATCCTAGGGTTAGATCCTACTTGCACATGTATGTTTCTTAATTCCCCTACTACATTAACCTTTGTTTTGTCAAGTTGGATGACCTTCTTGTTTGTCTAAATGGGTTTTAATCCCAATTTCTTGCATACAGAGAATGGCATAACATTGCTAGAAGCCATTAAATCTAACAGAAAATTATGTAGGTTCTTCCAAAAAATTCTTAAACTCAAAAGAAATGGTGGAGTACCTACCTTGTTTCTGTACAAGGATGCATTCATGTCCCCATGTGATTAGGTGGCATTGATGAAGTGAATGGACCCTTACTTTGATTTGGAGGCACCATGTGATTAGGTGGCATTGATGAAGTGAATTGACCCTTACTTTGATTTCTTAGGAAGTGCCCTCCTTTTCTCTTAAAGGCTTGGGCATCATATGAATCTTCCTCTAGTTCATTGTCCTCTTGCCTTGGGAATGAAGGTTCCTCCTCAAAGAGGTCATAAGTCATTGTTGTATCTCTCCTCATTAGCTTGATAGTTTTGCCAAACTCCACCATTATTTTTCCCTGTATTCCATTGTCTGTTGTTATTTGGCCTTTGGTTATATCCTCTATTTTAATTTTGGTACCCTTGGTTAGAGGAGTTTTGGCCTTGATAACCCCTTTGGTTGTAATTGTTATGATTCTGATAGTTACCCTGATTGTTGTTGATTTGATTAGGGTAGTTACCTTTGTTTTGGGAGGGGTTCAATCGAAGTTGAGCCATGTCATTTATAACTGGAGACAGTGTTTTCTTCAAGGTTTCTACCTCATTTGTAAGTTGAACCATCTTCTCACTTTCCACACTCTTAACCATAGGTGGATAACTACCATGATTTGGTGTTCCAATTTGGTTATGATGACCATGGGAACTTTGAGGAACCTATGGTTTTTGGAAGAAGTCAGGAGTTCCATTAACAAAGAATGGAACATGAGGTTGAGTTTGTAGTTTAGACATAGGTCCATAATGGGAAGGAGACATTCATAGGACAATGTTTAATAGAGGGGTTGGGATATGCATCTGATATCCTATTGAAGGGAAACCTCCTCCCAGACTTCCTTGTTAAGAACTAATTTGTTGATGTAGCTTGACAGCTAGATGATAGACTTTGGATAAAGAATGAATATAAGTTGGTTGATAGGTCCTTTGCAAGAACAAGCCAAGAAAGGGGTCTATAACTCTAAAGTAAGCTTGAATGGAACAATTCTCAATGACTAGATAGGGATCCAACAATCTCCTATACATTCGGTGAAACTTGGTATTGAACAAGGGCAAGGATTCACAGGGCTCTTTCCTAATGGTGGAAAGCTGGTGGTATAAAAGAGCTAGATCCACGTAAACCCTGAATTGATTGATGAAAGTGTTCTCCAAGTGAGTCCAGGTCAGAATGGAACCTTGAGGAAGATTAAGGTACCAATTGTATGCCATATCCCCTAATGAGTAAGGGAATAACCTACAAAATACATCATGGTGAGCTATCTAAGCTCTGGTACAAGCATCCTTGAAAGCTTGTACATGTGCTCTTCAACACTCCTTGATTCACCTGAATGTACTTGGGGCAAAATATTTCAGGGTTCTTAGGCATGTCGTGAAAACCTCTAGGAAAAGTCTCGAATGGAGAGGGATTATTCTAAAAAAATGCCATTGGTAGCAGTGGTGGTGGTTGAGCCAGTTGTTGTATGGGTTGAACCAGCTGCAATGACAGTGGAGATGGATTTGGTGGTAGATTGATGGGTATCCACTGGGGTATTGGTGAAAAGCCTAGTGGAGTGAGCGGGGCTGATAAGGGTGGTATGATGGTTGAGCCAGTCTTATGAATATTGTGCCTTATTGGCCTCTTGAGTTCTATGAATGCTGATGGATTTTTAGCTGATCGAAGAAATTTGTGGGGCCTTTTTGGGGAGGAAAACCCAATTTTATCTAATTTTCCCTTCTAGGCCCTCCATCTAGCGCCAGTTATCTATTGACGGTCAAAATGGCACAACAACAGTTAAACAAAATATTGCTACTCTATTTCTCCTGAAAGAGAAAGACAACACATGGATGTCTTAGCTCCCAAGGTCTTTGTAGTTGGATCTCAACTGTGCTGATTTCACTTAGTGGTTGATGTGAACTATAATGTTCAAGGGGCCTACTAGTGTTGGGGTTGTGGATTGTTCTAAGATCAAGCATGTATTGAAACCTACTTTAACTGGGGTTTTTAAAGAAACATAAAAAGATAGATCAAGGTTTTGGTACTAAAAAGAATGATAATTCATCTAACTTAACCAGACTACCTCTCAAGGAATTGCTATCTAAAACTGAAGAACAAAATTAACTTGTGATTAACACATAGTTACATTCATTCACAGCGTTGGTTTCAACAACTGATTATAAATTACCATTTAAGAAAAACACAAAATAAGATTTCATTCCTTGAAAGCTTTCAAAATCAAATGATTAACTCAAGATAAATACCATTTTGGAACACAATATGAACTAGATTTGAATTTGGTTGCTTCTATGTTGAATCTAACTCTTAACCAAGAAGACAAAATAAGCTCCTTTTACTAAGGAATAGGATGCAGTTCTATCTCCTCTATCCTTCAGAAAATCTCTACTCTTCTAAATCTATCTAGAACTATCTACTCTATTCCTTTTCTATTTCTACTAACTTTTCTTTCTCACTTCTAACTCTTTACAAAGAGGCAATAATTCCATATGTACACCACCTCCTGAAAAGAATGTTGGCCCCTATTTTTAGGGTTTACAAAATATTCATTGGTTGCAAGAGGGTCGATGTCTAGATCTTTTTAAGAAAGTTGGTTCTACATTAAAAGCGAATCCCTGCTGTCCATGTCGGTAAAAGATTATCCCAAGGATGATCTCAAATCTTTTGTAGCTTATAGCATTAACTCCTATGCCTCTATGTCCATCTTCAAACTCTAGTGGAGCCACTTTGAATGCCCTAAAATATCACCAGTAATGTCGAGCTACCTCTGTCAGTAAACACCAACTGTCACTATGACTCACGGTTTCGCCTTCCTTCTTCTTCCTCAGCCCTCTTCCCGCTCCAGATCTATCCTTCTACAATTTGTCGGCGAGACTAACTTCCTTCACCGAGACACTACACTGAAATCACGTCCTTTCACTGAGAGCTCATTTCATTTCAGGGAGACTTTTCTTGGTCAGCGAGATGTGACATCACTCTCAACATGCTACACCAAGGGCACAAAATATGTCGGCAAGACCCTATCGGGTCAGCAAGACTTTATTCCTTCGGCCAGACATCACGCTGAACTTACATCCTTTGGTGAAACCTCCTTGAGAGACATTTTCAGTGAGACTTTACTTAGTCATGAAGACTTCTCTTTGAACTCAAACCACCATGTCGATACCACCTCATCTTTTGGCAAGACTTCTCGAGAAATATCCCCATGCACACGATTTGATCCTACAAAACAAGGTCTCCATTATTTCTAAAAGTATATAAAAGACACCATTATTTATCATCTCTTCAATTTTAATGAAAAGAAACCCAACTTCAGTGGATGTAGACCCATAACTAGACCAAAAAATGACACCTTCATTCAAAACTGGCGGAGGTGGAACCAAGACCAAAATGGGAATACACTTCCCATTTAAAACTGGCGGAGGTGGAACCAAAACAGGACCGGCACCGGGACGAGAGCTAAAATTGGACGAATCCCGGCGGAACTGGGATGGGGACAAAACAAAATGGACACAACAGAATTGGGATCATAACCAAATCTAAACTAGAAACTTTTTCAAGTTTCAGGTTTGGATTCCGTTCCAGACCCGCCTCAGACATCACCTGAAAAAGACGAAGAAAGGATAATGAAAGAAAGAGGAAGGGAAGGGAAAACTCAATGACAAAACATAAAGGGAACAAAAAAGAAAAATAACAGGAAATACAGAATCGAGATCTGAATGGAACCTGATCCTGAAACTTTTTGAAAGTTTCAGGATTCAGTTCCAGTTCTAGTTCACGGTCCTCTAGAACAAAATGAAAAGGCGCGCGAGGGAAAAGAAAAAGAGGCAGAACGAGGACCGGGGAAGGAATTCCAAGTTTGGTTTCCATTCCAGTTTCGGGCCTGCCAAAACAAAAAGAAAAAAACACCAAAGACCAATAAGAAAATAGCAAAGGAACAAGATGCCAAACTAAAGGGAAAATGACCAATGACAAAAGCAATAAAGGGGAGAGTGGAGTCGAGTTTGGGATGGAACATGGATCATAAACCTTAAATAGTTCAATGTTCTGATTAAGATCTGGACCCGCCTCCGATAGAACAAAAGACTAATAGGAAAACAAAAGAGCTGTCAGGACTGGAACCGGGGATGGAACAAGCCAGAACTTGGATGTAATTCCAAGCCTGATACTGGTCTTGGTTCCACTTTCGAAAAAAAAAAGGAGAAAAATTCCTAAGAAAACTGAAGGCCCAAAAAAGAAAAAATAAGAAGGGGGACCCATTTTTTTCCAGAATAGAATGGGGTGGTTACGCAAGGCATAACAATGTTATCATAGTAATATTACTAAAGACTATATTTCCCTTGATATTCATGGTTATGTGGATTCAAAAAGGGTATGTGATGTTGATAACATAAATTATACTAGTGCTTATGCATTTACTTTCTTTGGTGGAGCAATTAGTTGGATAAGTAAGTGGTAGGTTGTGGTTGATTTTTTCACTACTGATATGTCTAGCCAAGAACCCAACATTTCATGTCAGGACCAAGCACATTGATGTAAAATATCATTTTTTTAGAGATATGGTTGAAGATGGCATAGTGAAGTTGGTTAAGGTAGAGGCTTTGATGAATGTTGCTTGTTCTTTAACTAAACCTATGAGCATAGATAGGTTTATATGGTGTTTAGAGACTATGGTCCTTTTGACCCCTAGCAATTAAGAGACAATGTTTACCTGATCTCATTTCTCTTGCAAGGTGTTCAATAAGTGGGAGATTTTTTGGGTAAATGTGTCTCAACCTTGCACTTATATAAAGGTTATTGTTGATAGGATATATATATATCCTAGTTACACTGATAGGTGTAATATACAATGGGGGCATGGGGTGGTGTTGGGGAGTGAAATGTGATTGTGTTAATTTTCTTAGGAAACTCCTAAAATGGTCAATGTACATTAAAATGATATATATTGTAAATCCAGATCATTTGTTACTAGGTTTTAGATCTAATCAATGATATTTTATTGGCTTGTCTTGCCCTAGAATGTAACCCTATTTTAAGAGGGTGTTGTATTACAACTATGGTTGATGGTGATGTATTCTAAGAGTCTAATAATGGCCATGTTGTCTCTTGATCTTTGGTGGTGATACTCCTATGAGAAGCTTGCTCTACAAGTATATTGTAATCTTTTTGGTTTAGAGAAAATATATTAGGAAACTTTTGGAGTGTGGGGTTTTTCTCTTAAAAGGGTTTTCCCCACGTAAATCATTGTGTTGTGTGCATGATATTTGTGATTATTTTTGTTTATGTTTTCACAATTGATAAAGATCTATTAAAGTTTTTGAATATTCTCATCTCAAGATTAGTGTAGGAAGTTGTTCCACTACCTTAGCTTCCTTATACCTTGACCAACTCTCCATTGTACTCTTCTGCTCATGTGAATATCTCTGATGTGCCCAAAACCCCTATTTCTAACCCTAAATCTTGATATTCTCCCAATCTATGCATCAATTTGGAGGAAACTAGCACTAAACCCAAGTTGACTCAAGACCCTGGTGACCTCCTCTATAAAAAAAAAATGAAATATCAGAGAAAATCAACATCCAAAGGGATATCATGAAGTGGCTCTTGGGCCAGGTAGAGATGGATAAGGAAAGAATCGAAATTTTGGAGGGCAAGGCTCTTGAGTAGTAGGTCTTATGGTTGGGGGAGGTGGAGAACAAGGAGCATTCTGACATAATTTCCTCTTTGGTCAAGTTTGATAAGTGGGCAAGGTGGGAAAAGGAGCTCAAATATTTGTGTTCCATTATTGGCACATACGAAGAAAACAAGAATAATTTACTGACTAAGATTGATGCTAACCATCAAAATAAAGAGAAAAGGTCATGTAATAACTCAAGGTCATCACCAATTATAGTGAGGAAATTGTTAAGAACATTTCCTTTAAACTTCAAACTTTTGAGGATGAATAGTTGAGAGGATGGTGATATGCAAAAAAATAAGGAAAAATTGGTGGATACCTTTGCTCGTCATGTCAGGATGAATACCCATGCCATTCTGTAGGGGCCTATGAATTTCAAAAAGAATCTCCAATTTCTATCCTAGGAATGGAATGTGATCAAGTTAGTCTCAAGATATTTGGAGACCGATAGGTGTCAAATGGTTATGTGTTTGTGTCGGTTCTATGTGTTATTTCT
>VDFB02347792.1:0-55007 GCA_007258455.2 Sequoia sempervirens | reverse complement strand
TTTTATATTGCGATATTTTATACTCTTCTTTAAAGGAAGGTTTGGAATCTAAAGAATTTGAATCATTAGGGTTTTTCGTTATGAAATTAATGTTAAGTGATGAATTCTTTGTTTCTTTCAAATGATAACAATGAAGACCACTATAGTCTATCAATTCAAGATTCACTATTGCTAAAGCTATTTTAGGAAAATATTTTGTGATAGTGTTGATATTAAGTGAAGGCTTGTTTGTGTCTTTCAATGAACAATAACCAAGACCACTAGTCTTTTCTTATGTGTGAGTCTCTATAGGAACACATATAACTTGTTCTCTTGCACCACATCCTTTTCCACTATAACCAAGTTTTTTCATCATTTCATAAAATTTTCCATAAAGATTCTTCATCTCTTTCAAATTCGGTGATTTCTCATAATTGAGTTCATCAAAGGTTGTTGTATAATTTTATTCATTTAAAGTGGTTGAGGTGGATGCTTCGAAAGGGTCTTCCGAGTTTTTTTTTGAAATTACTACTTTTTATTTTTCACATTTCTTTATTATGATCTTTGATTTCCCATCAAAGCTAGGTGTGAAATCCAAGGAAACCCAATCATCATCTAATAGCTTTGTGACTTCCTCAATACGTTTTTTATTATATTTCTATAGCATGGGTTCGACTTGTGTAGTTGGTGTTAATGTTTCCAAAGGATTCTCCTTGTTTTTCTCAATGCTCAAACAACTTTTTGGGTCAAGGTCAACTTCAAGTGTGTGCACTTTGTTGTTTTAGACATAGTTCATTTTACAATGAAGAGTGGAAGGCACCCCATTCATTTCATGAATCCATGGTCTACCTAAAAGAATATTATATGAAAGATCATTAGGCATAACATGGATCAATGTTTGTAATGTAGCCTTTCCAACTTTAATAGGTAAAGTGATGACTCTAAGTAGTTGTTTTCACACATTATAAAAGCCATTAATAGATAAAGAGGTAGGTAGGATTTTTTATTTATCAATACCAAGCTTATTCAGAAAGTTCACACTACTCACATTTAAGGCCAAGCAATTGTGAAAAAGAGTTTTTTTTATCTTTGTCATATTGTATTGAGCTATTATCCTGAAAGTATCATTATTTTTAACACTTCCAAAGGAGGGAGTTCACTTTGGTGGAAAACAATATCAGTATTTATTCCTTGAATCATTGCTACTATGGTGTTTGGTTCTACATAAAAATGGATAGGAACTTTTTGTAAGGCCTTTCAAATCATGTTATGGTACTGAGGGGAGGCTTGAATAAGGTCCCATAGTGATATCTTAGTAGGAGTATTCTTAATTTGTTCAACAAGATCATACTCCTTTCCAATTTGTGAAGGAAAATGAGGGGCACTAGGAAAGATAGGATTAGGTAATGGTAGGAATGTTGAAGGTGTTTGTCTTGGTTACAGATTGTTCCTATTGTTGTATGTATGAGCAATAGTATTGTAACTTGGTTACTAAAAAAAATCTTATTAGGTGGTTTGAGGATAAGGATAGGTTTGTTTTGAACTTTTGGTTTTTGAGAGGGTGGATAAATGATACATTTTTGCTTAGGAGAGTACTCCAAGAGGTATCTAATGTGCATAACCTCAAAATAATTATCCTTATTTTAATGATCTCTTAGTGAAGGGGAGTCTAATGTTACTTCATCATCTTCATCTAAGTAATTACTATTGTCAATGCTCTCATTTTCTTCCACCATTATATCTTCCCTAGTAGGAGAGTTTTTAGGAGAACTACAAACCAAATTTTATTGAAATTCAAGGGTTGGTTCTTCTAAAATGACTTCATCACATGTAAGGGATTTATGAATGGTTGAATTTTCTTTCTCATCAATAGAGGGAATATTAGGAGAAAGCTCTATGTCATTGTTATTATTTTTCATGATGTTATCTAAAGTTTTTGTCTAAGGTCTCATTCTCTTGTGCTATACCATCTACCCTAGTAGGAGATCTTGTAAGATGTTAAACACATTCCATGTTTATATTTTGTAAAGTATCTTCATCACAAGTATCAGAGGCATCAAGAGAATGACAAATATGATTACTAAATAGATCATTCCAAATGGTAGGAAAATTAGGGAAGTGAGGAACAAGATTCTCATGTATCTCTATAGGTGCATCTTCTAATACCAAACTATCCTCTTTGTATCAATGGGGATATTAGGACAATTATGGCTATCTATGATATCATCCTCTTTTTCTAGAAAATTCTCACAAGCAAGGGATGGATGGAGACTAGGTAAGGTGATGTTTAGAAATTTTTCTATGATCTCATCTTCTTGTTTTCTAATATCTTCCAAATGGGGAGGAGGATAAGGAAAATCAAGACTCTTAATCCTTGTACCTTCTTTCACCAAGATACCTTCATGACTAATAGGAGAGATATCAGGAGAAGAAAATATATGATTGTTATGATTGTATACACTACCATCCTCACTAATGGACAATGTAATATTAACAATTGTGTAAATAGTTTCATGAAAGATAGTAGAATGATGACTAACATGTTTCTTAATGACCTTATTAGTGTATTATATATTGAACTCATAAGAGGGGATGTTGTACTTATGCAATCCATTTTTAACCATATAAAAGACAATTCTCTGCAAAGAAAGCATGCTATCATGGAAGAGTAAAAGTGCAATGCAATGACCTAAATTGAAATGTTTAAATGCAATGTTTAGATTTGGAACAAGGTAATTTGTTGATTACACTATGTAGCAACCTGAAAGATGAAATGTAGTGAATAAAAATTTGGAATGAAGAAATGACATGAATCACTTTAAGATAGATTTACTAAAATGCATGGAACAAGAAGTCAACCCACTAAAATAGATAACCAGTGGTAGCAAAAAAAGCATAGAAAAGCAGCTTCAAATCCTAAAAGCTGCAAAGTCTAATTCAATAGGGACTAAGATGGTAGTAAGGTTTTCTTTGTCCTATTGGTAATATTTTGAAGTTATAGAAGGTGAAACAAAAGGAAAACAACAGAGATAGGATTTAAAGCCAAAAACCTAGAGAGGGACTAAGACACTAGGAAGGTCATTTTTGACCTAGTAGAGGTATTTTTCATAAAAACAAAAAATTCTAAGTTGTTAACAGTGTTATTAGGTTTCCTACCTAGGGGATTGGTGTTTAAAATTAGAAAAGTGGGTAAATGAATGCAATAAAAAGTGACCAATGACAAGAAATTAGATGCAAAATTCAATGCATTTTTTTCAATTTCAAATGCAATAACAACATTCCTAAATACAATTAGGATGATGAACAATGCACTTTTTAGTTTCCCTATAAAATGATACAAGAAAGAAAAAATTCAACCTATATGCACTTTCACTAATGCAAATATGAGAAACCCTAGACATGCACTTTCACTAATGCAAGATGTAATGAAAAAAATGAATGCAACCTAAATCTAGGACATTAATGAGCTCCAAATCAGAAAAATGTATGAATATTGTAAAATGTTAGGTTCACCAAAATGATTAATAGGAAAATGGAGATTCTTTATAACCTAGGTCATAGAACACCTCTATTCTCCTATTATCATTCAAGGATGTCCTAGGAGTCCCAATTGGATTGACTATCAATCTCAAAAGGTGATTCAATTCTCAACAAGGAGGACCTAGAAGGGGGTTGTTTTAGTTTTGATGGGTTCACCTCCAAGCACAAACTTGGAAAATAAAACATAACATTCACCTCACAAAACCTAGTAATGCAAGCCAAATGAAGAGTGTGAATGATGAAACTAAGCAACACCAAGTTACACTATGTGTACTTGGGAAGTTTGGAAATGTGACAAGGATTCCAAAAATGAAAAGATGCCATGCTATGGAGGACTAAGATTCCCTTACTCTTTTCTTAGTCCTATTGATCTTTTTTGGGGGAGATGCAAAATCTTCAGATGTTGGAATCAAATCTAGAAGAATTTCTGAAAAATATATTTAGGAGGGCTAAGACACCCTAGATGGTGACTTAGTTCCATATGGAATTTTTGGAATCTTCGAATGTGGTCCTAAGGCTTGATATTTTCACTTCCTTCTTCTTTGATCTTAGGTTTTGAAACTTCTAGATTTGGCCTGTAGGTGAGTTTCCATCAAGATGACAACTTTGTAATGCAACTTTACACTTCAAGTTGTCTTCAAGTCTTCAACCTAAATCTACAATCACAAACATGCAAGAGGAAAAAAACTTGTTTATTTTCAGTGAATGGGGGATTTCCTTGGTCAAACCCCTTGTAGGTAATTAAACCAAATGATGAAATGGCTGAAATGAAGCATGAAATACAAACTATGTAAATGATGTCACCTTGGATGATGTATTGTGAATTGAATCTGCAATCTACCATGTAGTGGCCATGAAGAATGTAGATCTTGGATCCTTGGATATGATGTGAAAAATGGTTGCAAATAGTTATTCAATGTGGAATCCACAATCTTAGCTCAACAACATGAATGGATTCATTAAACCCTTGACATGATGCTTGAATCTTGATCATGGCTCCAAATACTTGATGAAATTCTCTTGAATGATCTTGCAAACTTAATTATTCTATGATGAATGCTCTAACAAAAGAATTGACTTGAAATGAGTGAAGGAACCTTGTATTTATACTTATTTATGCTTAATATCCCAAAATTACACCACACCAAGCTGACATATGAATTTATTAACTAAAGGAGGAAAAATCCCACCAAGATTTGAAATTGAATCTTGAAAATAAGCTAAGGAGGACTAAGAACCCTAGGTGGTGTCTTAGTCCCAAGGATCAAATCTCAGGGCACATACTCCAAAAAGGGACCTTTTTAGGTGCATTCAAGATCGGTGTCCCAAGACCCATGGAGGACAAAGACACCCTAGGTGGCATTTTAGTCCTAGTCCACAAATAAGGGACATGGAGACAAAATCATTATATGATCATTTATCTTTTGATGTATGTCAGGATTAGCCATAAGAAGATATAGTTCATTGGTATTTTGGATGCAAAACAAGACCAATTATGACATAAGTAGAAATAAATAAAGCAAGGGAGGCCCAAACAAGTGTTAAAATGCAAGGGTATGCATTTTAATAATCTACATTTAGCTGCCAATTTAGTGAGAGGATGAACTTGCTTCAAACTAACACTAAAGTAGCCAATCACACAATCTAGAGGGGTTCCCATGTACTAATGCTAGTAAGATAGGATGACAATAACCAAGAGGGTGGTCAAGCACCCATGATCAAGATCCTATGAAAAACTAACATAGGCACAAAGGAACACATTTGTAGATGATATATGAAGCCATAACAATATTAAAAACATATACCATCAAAGATAGAAAAGGAAAAAAGGAAAGAGGAAAAAGAAAAAGGAAAAATGCAATGGATCAAGCTTTGATTGGTTGTCCAACATGCTATGGACAAAGTCTAGGGTCTTTTTTCCAAAAGAGGTTTATAAGTGGAATGTTTTATCCACTATCAAAACAAAACACATGCTCACAAGGGCTAGTGAAGCTAGTTGTCCACTAAGTGAGCCCCAAGGAACTATATCAAATCCATACCTCCATGACTTTAATAAGGTACAAAAAAGAAATATGCAATAAGAAAGAGGAATTTTCAAAGAGATTTTGCTTAGTTCATGTGGTGTCTCATTTAAGGAAAAATTTCACTTAATGTCTCCAAGAGAGGAAACATGCAAGGTCTCATCTTAGGGAACATTGTATTTAATTTTTCCAAGAGAGGAAAAATGCAAGGGAATATCACGCTCTTGTAGGAAATCAAACCCAATGACACTACTAGGAAATAAATGCATCATAGGAATAAAGAAATCCACATAATGAAATATTTATGTTGATGTATGGCCCCACTTTAAAGTGGTTACTAAAACCATTGATGTGAGAAATAGCTAATACATCAGAGCTTATTCAGAAAGCCCTATGCCAAGTCATATGTTTTCAAAAAGATACGTCATGAAATGGGATGGAAGGTTTTCCACCAAAAATACAACACTAAAGATAACTTAGTATGTCACATGTGATCCAACATAAGGCATGTCTTCCACATCCCAAGTTTTCTCTTATACATACATGAAAGGTGAACAACTAGCCAAAAGAGGCAAGGATAGGTGACATACGAGGACAAGGATACCTAACCCTTTGCCCCCATTTAGTGTAGGACAAGGATGAGAAAAAATGATTGATGAGAAATATGATTGAGTGAAAATTAGTATCAATTAGAGGAATTAGGTGCTTCAACACAAGGAAGAGCACCACACTCGTTAAGATGTTGAATTTTACTACAAAAATCTCTACATTATTTGGTAAAATGACCATGAGCTCTATGATATGCAAAAAATGAATTCCTATAGTAGAATTTATTTCATTCTCTTGCAGGGAGGGATATCAAACGATCTCAAAGGAGGATCAACAAATACCCTCTTGATAAATGATAGATATTTCTTTATTTTTTGACAACATCTCTTGCTGTCACATCCCTCGCATTGAGACTATATGTTTGGTTATGTATTTTGAATATAGTGTTGGTTGCAAATAACTACTTTCATGTGATTATGACAAATTGCAATAGTTGTTCTTTTATCATAACTGTAATGTTAACAAACTCTTTATTTTACAAGTGAAATTATTGTTCTTATGAAATTGAAAGAAAGCACGAGGTTAAATTTAAATGAATATTATTTAAACATTGAGAATGATCTAACCCCAATCCTTGTCAGTGGATATAGGATTGCTAACACTAGGAGAGAAAGAGAAATATCGTCAGGGAGAGGATGTGGTTAACAATGGATCAATTTTATCATCAATCTAGAGTTGGTGTAAGACAGTTGTGTTGAAGTTGATACCTTGGCCATGATTAGATTAATATAATTACTGATTAAGAAAATTAATAAAATATAAATCATAAATCACCTATTAATGAGATTTCAAATGGTGATTAAATAGTTAATTAAAATAATAAATATAATTTAAAATATTCATTAATAATATCCTCTTGGAGATTGAGTGACCAATTCACATATATATATTCTTGCAAGAGGTTATAAAATATTAATTAATAATAAAAGATATAAATTAATGCCATTGATTTGAAATTTAAAACCATTGAGTGACTTTTCTTCAAAATGAATGAATGGAATGGAATCAGAACTTGTGTTAGCACTATCTCTCTTGTGTGAAATGCCCAAGATTGGAGCAGATGAAAAATTATTGGAAGTGCCAGGGTGATGGAGCTACCAGAAGGAAATAAAATGGATTTCCATTATTTATGTTAACTACAGGCGGTTTTCCTCATTTTTCTCTAGTAGTCAGTCGAGTATTTTCCTGTGGCTTCACTTGAGTCCTCTGTAGCTATATTGAATTAGTTCCTTTTAGGGATTTTTTTTCACTCAGATTTTAATAATCCTCAACCAAATTCTTTACGGAGAAGTTCCAACCATAATATTTTTCAGTGATCAAGTTTCCAAATTCACTTTCAGCAGTCAACAATTTATCTAAGTGCATGATCTTCTTTTGAGCCAGACTATGGAAAATTTGTAATCTCCTCTCTTTTAGCGACATCCCGAGTCATCCTTGGACAAGCCGTAGGAAGCCATTGAGCAAACCACTGGTGGAGAATGGTTCTCAACATTTGCTAAGTTCCAGACTCATATCTAGGCATGTAAGAATTTACTAGCTTGTTATTTCATTTGGAACCCGTATAGTACTATTAATATAAGCTTCAATTGAAAAGTTCTAACTAATAGAAATTAAGTTCATTTGAATGCAGTAGAATCAAAATAGATGGAATCCTTTTGTGTGAGCAAGTATCGGTGTGGACCTATTTATTTTCTTCTTTTGAATTTAGGAAGTGATTCATCATCTCCTTTTGTGGGAAATTAGAACTCTATTTTCATGAGTAGAAAATTCTTATCACTCTTGTATTGGGTTAAGGTTATGAGTCAGACAACTATAACCAAAATTTCATTTTCTAGTGATAACTCGATACTATATTTTGAATTTCTATTATTATTGATGCCTTAGGGTCTATGGCGAGCTTTTTCCTTTGGTTTAGTTTGGTTACCTTAAATAGTCACTTCCTCTATCTGAGTCTCTTAGATTTGGAAGAAAAATGTAAATAGAAGATACCTTGCGACAAACTGGAACTCATGTTATTCTCAATTAATGCTTCAAAAGTATAAACTAGATTGAGTTTTCATCTTCTTCCTGAACCCTATTCTATAAGTGCTCTTGTTCCAATCCATAAGTTCCATATATTGGAATGCTAATCGCTTGAATCTATGAGTAGCTGGGTCCTCTCAGAAATCTTGTGCATTCTATCCTCTACCTTTACAAACTACCCCACTTCCATTAGTTTGACCTGGTTAAAGTATGCCACCTTATACGGTGATCTTTAATCTTTCATTAAATGATAAGAGTTTGGAAGAGTACTTAGCAAGCCAACTTTTTCTCTCTCTCTCTCTCTCTCCTTCTCTAAAATATGGATGCGTAATGGTGCTAGCTTAGCCTTAAATAAGAGAAAAGACTCAGAATCTGGGTACAGTTTAAACCTCATCTAAGAGCTTGATCTATTTGGTTAAATTGGTTTTCCCCTTCCTCATTTTGATGCTAATTTGGTGCTCGTTATTGCTCCCTGAATCTATTAGGGGATATATAAGTGAGGATTGTAATCCTCTTTGCTGAATGAATTTGTTAAAATATGTAAGGAACATGAAGGTTAAGATATAGCCCCGAATTGATAGGAAATGATAATAAAATCTGGCATTGTAATACTAAACTCTGAATCCTCATGGTTAGGTAAGACACCTTAATCTCTCCTCATGAATTTGAGAATAGTAGTTAATCATTATTAGAGGGAATATGTTATGAGTGGAGTATCCTCCTGGTGCGAGGAATAAGAAAATAGTTACCCTTAATAAGAAGAAGGATTATTGGAATATGTTAATGAGATTTAAAAACTTTAATCAAGGATTATCATGTTAAGTAAGGGTGAGAGTGTTGATAGCAAAAAAGTGCTAGAGATGTCGGCACAGTAGTGCCAGAGACATCAACATAGGAGTGCCAGAGACTATTAAAATCCTTGGCCAAGGTATGATGCTAGTTAGGCAATAGTCAGCTATCATGATCTAGATATACTTTTGGTCAGAATGATCCATCTAGGTAGGAGGTACCTACAGAGAATGGATCGACTAGTGGTATAGGTTCATGACACCATGCTCGAGGGCATGATGATAATTGATCCTTGTTGATTACCCTCATGAAGGGCTGGGTTCTTTAGTTGAAGAAACTTGGGGGACCAATTGGTCTTGGTTGGGCGATAAAGCCCTTGATGATATTTCTCTTTCCTCAAGTAATGATGATCAACATTTCAGCTTAATGATGTCTTCATAATGGGTTACTTCCTTCCACTAATTTAGGTACAAATAAATGTTCATTTGAGTACTTTATTGCTACATTTTTTTGTTATGTCATTAATGTATTGCTCAAAGCTAGTTTGAATGGAAAAGTTAGATAGTTATTTTCTTTACTTCGTTATGAATGAAAGTTAATTAATGATTCCCTAGCAGTTACTCTTTAGTTCGTTATTTTATGACTGATGAAACCCTAGTTTGACAGTTATCTAGTTATGTTTTTCCATGAAACGGTTGGAAGAAATAGTTAGATGTATCACTTCAGTTGAAAGTTAGTTGATAGTTGAATTTTTGAACTGTAGACTAGATAGGTTGTTACATATGGTATTAGAGCTACTAGGTTCAACACTAAACCTTGAGGCTCATCATGTAACTCAAAGAATTGAAACAAGCAATTGAAACCTTGTAAATATTTTGGTAATTTAATCTATCACAGGAAGTGACAATAATTTTTGGAACAATTTTTCTTGTAATAGATAAATGTTCTTAGAAAGTGTTTGAGTTATCAAGTAATTATGAAACTATTCCATCTAAGTTAAGGCAAGGTATGCCTATATAATAGTTAATTTTTAAAATTGAAACCTAAGGATGGGAAGATCCAGAAATAATCAACCTGGTGCAAGAACGTCTGAGTATTGAAAATATTTGAAAATATATCAAGACTCATAGATAAGATGAACTCTGGTCTAGCTTCTAGATGGTTTGGAATGAGCCAAGTGGAATTAAAGGATCAAAAAGATAAGAAAAATAATAGTCAAGGACAACATGTTGTTGCATGAGAGATAGCTTGAGGAAAAAGGGGAAGTAGATTAGTGTTTTATCTTTCAATTCCTTTGTGGGTCTAGAATAATGAGTCAACAAGAGAAAGGATGTTTGTTTACTTCATGAAGAGGAGCTACCTTATATTGATAGTATGGTGAGATTACATATTAAGTTGTTTGAGGATATCACTTTTGGTTCTTTATTAGACTAATGAATCAGGAGTTGCAAAATTTGGTTTGTTATGACAGGAAGTTGTTGTCATGAGTAGCATGAAATGCAAATATAAAATGATGAAATGTTGGACTGCTTTAGATGAAAAGTTTGTTGTCTATGTACATGGTCTGAAATGTTATTGGAATGATGAAATACTTGTTAGAAGTGGTGACATAAGTCAAGCAGAGCATACAATGTGTTCCTTAATAAATAATGTATGGACCTTTTTTATTAGGTCTCAAAACATATTTACTTAACCTTCATCAAGGAAGAACTTTGATCTTTATGGTACCTTAGGAAGTATTGGCATAATTGGTACATTAAAATTATCTGATAAAATTTTTCTAGTAATAATTAGGAATTTCCGATGAAATTGGTCCATCTTCTTGGCAGAGACTGCGTTTTGGCCAATGGTAGTGAATTTCATGATGCAAATATATTCATACAAATCTTGGACAAGTGTCACTGGTAGCACTCTTGGACAAATTTCTATGATTGGTACTACAAAGACATTTCCTATTGAACAATACTAATGGAGACAACAACAACATGATTAAAAGTGATGGTGGAGTATCCGTCAAATCATCTCTTGAAGACACAAAGTAAAATGGTAAAAGTTAATTGATCAAAACTCTCATTGACCTCTCATCACATAAGTTTATTGTTCAAAATTCAGCTATGATTGGTACAATGATGATAGAGTGGTTAAAGCAGACAACTTGTGTGAATGTTAGATTTGCAAAACATTTTTGTTGAGATACCAAAGTCTACATGTGATTCTGATAAAATTTGTAATTTAGACATGCTTAGTTATTGTTATCTATCTAGGAAGAAATAGAAGAATGGTGTTATGAGTCAATAGGAATGGGAGAGCTACAGTTCAATACATGACTCAAAGCTTGTTTTCCACAAGGTTATTATAAATATTTTTGGTAATTCCTAACAACAATATAATGATTTTGATATCTTTAACTATAGCATCTATGTTGGTGGTAATTTTAGTGATGGAAACAAATGGGGCATACAAAATCATAGGTATATGGTATTATTTAACTGGAGGATACTTGGTACAAATGATATTCGATTGGTTTCTCAGTTTGGCTCAAATCACTGTGGAGCATTAAGTAGGTATCTTTGACACATGTTATGAAACATGAACACATATATCTTGGATGTGTATATAATACATTGGTTCCCTCACATGTTTCACCACATAGTACTTTGGTCAGATAGCTGTACAGAGCTCAATATTTATTGGGGAATCTTTTCGTGCTTATTCTTACCAGTTGACAGTGATGGCATTATTGTTTTCTCAAGTGGTGGTATACTGGCAAGGAATGCTATTGTTTTATTTAAAATTTGAAAGAGCTTAATCATCGAATTTTGAAGTTTGTTTATTACATGGCTAGTTGGTCAAAATTTGACTAAGTGTTGAGAATAAGCTCATTTACTTGGTTATCATGGAAATTCAAGTTATTTATATATTGTGATATAGAGCTAAGAATTGTGGGGGGCTACCCATGAATATTTTGGTTGTTCACCATATTTGATAAAATTTTCATCTCTATCATGTCCTGGATGGGCCTCTGATGAATTTTGTAAGTAAATTTTAAGAAATATAACTTGTATGTTCTTAGCTTTACAAGAAGGAAACCTTGTGTTATGGTACGTGGGCGAACAGGTAGTCTAGTAAGCCCGGGTGATTAGTCTCCCCAAGTCGAGTAGGGTGGTGAGACACTTAGCTAACCATAGTTGTCGTACTTAGTAGGAGGGTATCCTTAGTTGTGCGATAGAGTTGGTTAAGTGGGAATACCCACCAAAGCTCAAATGGAAACTAAAGGGAAATCCTTCTTTGCAGTGACATGCCAAGTCTTGGAAGATAGTTAAACTAAAAAGGGAATTCTAATCTTTCTTTTGTATTTAATTAACAATTTATTTTAATAATGGATTAGATGAATGAAACTGGTACTTGATAAAAACCTTTCACCTAAAAAAAGAAAAAGAAAAAAAGTGAAGGTTGATGTTATGTTTGAGTACCATTCTCTTGGTAAACCAGTGCTAAAAGTAATTGATTGCTATACACAGGAAGATCAACCATCTTTATGGTGTTTGTTATAATGACTTTTATAATTCTTCTATCCAGATGATTCCATTTGAAACATTGGATAGAAAGATGTTGAATTCCTATTAGCTAGGTAAACCAACAGCCAGGATTAGCATTAGTCTAGGAATGTTCACTGAAATGGTAAAACAAATCAACCCATCAAAAAAGATTGGTGAAAGCTATTGAAAAATAGTAAGTAAATGCCACCAGGGAGGACTATTAAAATAAAATAAAATAAATCCTTTGGAAAAATTTCTTATCTTATGTAGAACAATTGAGAACATTATATTAATGTAATGTTTAATTTTATGTTATCTTTAAAATTTGGAATAAACAATCATCAAGGACGATGATTCTTAAGGGGAGGAGTATGTCACATCCCTCGCATTGAGACTATATGTTTGGTTACGTATTTTGAATATAGTGTTGCTTGAAAATAACTACTTTCATGTGATTATGACAAATTGCAATAGTTGTTCTTTTATCATAACTATAATGTTAAAAAACTCTTTATTTTACAAGTGAAATTATTGTTCTCATGAAATTGAAAGAGAGCATGAGGTTAAATTGAAATGCATATTATTTAAACTTTGAGAATGATCTAACCCTGATCCTTGTTAGTGCATATAGGATTGCTAACACCAGGAGAGAAAGAGAAATATCGTTAGGGAGAGGATGTGGTTAACAATGGATCAATTTTATCATCAATCTAGAGTTGGTGTAAGACAGTTGTGTCGATGTTGATACCTTGGCCATGATTAGATTAATATAATTATTGATTAAGAAAATCAATTAAAATATAAATCATAAATCACCTATTAAAGAGATTTCAAATGGTGATTAAATAGTTAATTAAAATAATAAATATAATTTAAAATATTCATTAATAATATCCTCTTGGAGATTGAGTGACCAATTCACATATATATATTCTTGCAAGAGGTTATAAAATATTAATTAATAATAAAAGATATAAATTAATGCCATCGATTTGAAATTTAAAACCATTGAGTGACTTTTCTTCAAAATGAATAAATGGAATGGAATCAAAATTTGTGTTAGCACCATCTCTCTTGTGTGAAATGCCCAAGATTGGAGTAGATGAAAAATTCTTGGAAGCACCCGGGTGATGGAGCTATCAGAAGGAAATAAAATGGATTTCCATTCTTTATGTTAACTACGGGCAGTTTTCCTCATTTTTCTCTGGTAGTCGGTCGAGTATTTTCCTATGGCTTCACTCGAGTCCTCTGTAGCTATATTGAATTAGTTCCTTTTAGGGATTTGTTTTCACTTAGATTTTAATACTCCTCAACTAGATACTTTATGGAGAAGTTCCAACCATAATCTTTTTTAGTGATCAAGTTTCCAAATTCACCTTCGACAGTCAACAATTTATCTAAGTGTGTGATCTTCTTTTGAGCTAGACTCTGTGGAAAATTTGAAATCGCCTCTCTTTTAGCGACATCCTGAGTAATCCTTGGACAAGCCATAGGAGGCCATTGAGCAGACCACTAGTAGAGAATGGTTCTCAACATTTGTTAAGTTTCAGACTCATAGCCAGGCACGTAAGAATTTACTAGCTTGTTATTTCATTTGGAACCCGTATAGTACTATTAATATAAGCTTCAATTGAAAACTTCTATCTAATAGAAATTAAGTTCATTTGAATGCAGTAGAATCAAAATAGATGGAATCTTTTTGTGTGAGCAAGTATCAGTGTAGACCTGTTTATTTTCTTGTTTTGAATATAGGAAGCAATTCATCATCTCCTTTTGTGGGAAATTAGAACTTTGTTTTCATGAGTAGAAAATTCTTATCACTCTTGTATTGGGTTAAGGTTTTGACTCAGACAACTATAACTAGAATTTCATTTTCTAGTGATAACTCGATACTCTATTTTGAATTTCAATTATTACTGATGCCTTAGGGTCTATCGTGAGCTTTGTCCTTTGGTTTATTTCAGTTACCTTGAATAGTCACTTCCTCTATCTGAGTCACTTCCTCTATCTGTGTCTTTTAGATTTGGAAGCAAAATGTAAATAGAAGATACCTTGCCACAAATTGGAACTCGTGTTATTCTCAATCAATGATTCAAAAGTATAAACTAGATTGAGTCTTCATCTTCTTCCTGAACCCTATTCTATAAGTGCTCTTGTTCCAATCCGTAAGTTCCATATATTGGAATTCTAATCACTTGAATTTGTGAGTAGCCAGGTCCTCTTAGAAATCTTGTGTGTTCTATCCTATACCTTTGCATACTACCCCACTTCTTTTAGTTTGATATGGTTAAAGTATGCCACCTTATACCGTGATCTTTAATCTGTCATTAAATGATAAGAGTTTGGAAGAGTACTTAGAAAACTAGCTTTTTCACTCTCTCTCCTTCTCTAAAATATGGATGCATAATGGTACTAGCTTAGCCTTAAATAAGAGAAAAGACTCAGAATCTTGGTACAGTTTGAACCTCATCTAAGAGCTTGATCTATTTGGTTAAATTGGTTTTCCCCTTCCTCATTTTGATGCTAGTTTGTGCTCATTATTGCTCCCTGAGTCTATTAGGGGTTATATAAGTGAGGCTTGTAATCCTTTTTACTAAATGAATTTGTAAAAATATGTAAGGAACATGAAGGTTAAGATATAACTCCAAATTGACAAGAAATTATAATCAAATCTGGCATTGTAATACCAAACTCTAAATCCTTATGGTCAGGTAAAACACCTTAATCTCTCCTCATGAATTTGAGAATAGTAGTTAATCATTATTAGAGGGAATATGTTATGAGTGGAGTATCCTCCTGGTGCGAGGAATAAGAAAATAGTTACCCTTAATAAGAAGAAGGATTATTGGAATATGTTAATGATATTTAAAAACTTTAATCAAGGATTATCATGTTGAGCAAGGGTGAGAGTGTTGACAGCACAAAAGTGCTAGAGATGTCGGCACAGTAGTGCTAGAGACATCGGCATAGGAGATCCAGAAACTATTAAAATCCTTGGCCAAGGTATGATACCAGTTAGGCAATAGTCAGCTATCATAATCTAGATATACTTTTGGTCAGAATGATCCATCTGGGTAGGAGGTACCTACAGAGAAGGAATCAACCAGTGGTATAGGTTCATGACACCAGGCTTGAAGGCATGATGGTAATTGATCCTTGTTGATTACCCTTGTGAAGGGCTAGGTTCTTTAGTTGAAGACACTCGGGGGACCAATTGGTCTTGGTTGGGCAGTAAAGCCCTTGGTGATATTTCTCTTTCCTCAATTAATGATGATCAACATTTCAGCTTAGTGATGTCTTCATAATGGGTTACTTCTGCTAATTCAGGTACAAATAAATGTTCATTTGAGTACTTTATTACTACATTTTTTTTTATGTCATTAATATATTGCTCAAAGCTAGTTTGAATGGAAAAGTTAAAAAGTTATTTTCTTTACTTCGTTATGAATGAAAGTTAATTAATGATTCCTTAGCAATTACTCTTTAGTTCATTATTTTATGATTGATGAAACCCTAGTTTGATAGTTATCTAGTTATGTTCTTCCGTGAAATGGTTGGAGGAAATAGTTAGATGTATCACTTCAGCTGAAAGTTAGTTTATAGTTGAATTTTTGAACTGCAGACTAGATAGGTTGTTACACTTGCTTAGTATTAGTTTCCATATCGAAACAAGACTTTTTAGATTGCAATATTTTGTACTCTTCTTTAAAGGAAGGTTTAGAATATAGAGAATTTGAAACATTAGGGTTTTACGTGATGACATTAATGTTAAGCAAGGAATTCTTTGTTTCTTTCAAAAGATAAAAAGGAAGAGCACTATTGTTTATCAATTCAAGATGCACTATTGTTAAAGTCATATTAGGAGAATATTTTGTGATAGTATTGATATTAAGTGAAGGATTGTTTGTGTCTTTCGAGGGACAATAAAGAAGACCACTAGTATTTTCTTGTGTGTGAGTCTCTATAGGAACGTGGATACCTTGTTCTCTAGAACCACATCCTTTTCCACTATAACCAAGTTGTTTGATCATTTCATAACCTTTTCCATAAATATTTTTTATCTCTTTCGGATTCAATGGTTGCTCATAATTGAGTTCATAAAAGTTTGTTGTATAATTTTTTTAATTTATAGTGGTTGAGGTGGATACTTTCTAAGGGTATTCATATTTTTTTGTTGACATTACTAATTATTATTTTTCATGTTTCTTTATTATAATATTTATTTTCCCATCAAAACTAGGTGTGAAATCTAAGAAATCCCAATCATCGTCTAATAGCTTCATGAAATCCTCAATATGTTTTTCATTATTTTTTTGTTGCATGGGTTCGACTTGTGTAGTTGGTGTTAATGTTGTCAAATGATTCTCCTTAATTTTCTCAATGTTCTGACAACTATTTGGGTTATGGTTAGCTTCAAGTGTGTACACTTTGTTGTTGTAGATATAGTTCATTTATGATGAAGAGTGGAAGACACCCCATTAATTGCATGAATCCACAGCCTGCCTAAAAGAAGATTATATGAAAGATCATGAGGCATAACATGGATTAACTTTTGTAATGTATCCTTTCCAACTTTAATAGGTAAAGTGATCACTACAAGCAATTGTTTTCACATGTTATTAAAGTCATTAATAGATAAAGAGGTGGGTAGGATTTTATATTTATCAATACCAAGCTTATCCAAAAGGTTCACACTACACGCATTTAAGGTTGATCCATTGTCAACAAGGGTTCATTTTACAACTATTGTATTGTATTGAGCTATGATCATGAAAGTATCATTTTTTTTTCACACTTCCAAAGGAGGGAGTTCACTTTGGTGGAAAATAATGTCGATATTTATTCCTTGAATCATTGTTGCTATGTCATTCAATTGTGCATAAGAAGGGATAGGAACTTGTTGTAAGGCCTTTTGAATAATTTTATGGTAGTGAGGGGAGGCTTGAATAAGGTCCCATAATGATATCTTAGAAAGAGTATTTTAAGTTGGTGAAAAAGATCATACTCCTTTCCACTTTGTGATGGAAAATGAGGGGCACTAGGAAAGATAGGATTAAGAAATGGTAGGGATGTTGAAGGTGTTTTTATTAGTTAAAAATTGTTCCTATGTTGTATGTATGAGCAAAAATATTGTAATGTAGTTGCTATGAAACATTGTTCTTAGGTGGTTCAAGGATAAGAATGGGTTTGTTTGGAACATGTGGTTTTTGAGATGGTGGATAAATGATAAGTTTCAGCTCAGGAGAGTAATCCAAGGGGTACCTAATGTGCATAACATTATAATCTTATTTTCATGTTCTATTAGTGAAGGGGATTCTAGTGTTACTTCATCATCTTCATATAAGTAATTACTAATTTCAATGTTCTCATTTTCTTCTAGCATTATATCTTCCCTAGTAGGAGAGCTTTTAGGAGAACTACAAACCAAATGTTCTTGACGTGTAAGGGTTGGTTCTTCTAAACCGAATTCATTGCATGTAAGGGAGTTATCAATGGTTGAATTGTCTTACTCATAAATGGTTTGGGATATTAGGAGAAGGCTCTATTTTATTTTTATTTTTGTTCATGATGTTATCCTTTTTATCTAAGGTATCATTTTCTTGTGATCTACCATCTACCCTAGTAGGAGAGATTGTAGAATGTTCACCACAGTCCATGGATAGATTTTTTGAAGTAGCTTCATCAAAAGTAAGGGAGGCATCAAGAGAAGGAAAAATATGATTACCAAATATACCATTCCAAATGGTAGGAGCATTAGGGAAGGGGAGAACAATATTCTCATGAATCTTGATAGATGAATCTACTAATACCAACCTATCCTCTTTGTATCAAGGGGGAATATTAGGAGGACAATTATGGATATTGTAGTGTTGAAAATCATCATTAGGACATTTTTACACTTGTTGGGACCCTCATTACTCTATTTGGGAATAAATAATGATAAATTTGAATTAACATCACCTTGATCTAGTGTTGTGAGGTGTTTTGCACATCCACATTAGGTCTTGGTCCCTTGAAAATTGAATAAAATACATTTATCGATATCTTGTAAAGGTGTTGTAAAGTGTTGTAAATGAATTTCACACTTTTCTATACTTTTATTAAGAATTTAAGTCTAATGGGCCTATTTTTCCATTAATTAAATGTTGTAAAATGTATTTAATTGTATTCCAACATTAATATAGAAGGCTTGTAAATTGAACATGGTTACCAACATTAATATAGAAGGCTTGTAAAATATGATTACCAAATATACCATTCCAAATGGTAGGAGCATTAGGGAAGGGGAGAACAATATTCTCATGAATCTTGATAGATGAATCTACTAATACCAACCTATCCTCTTTGTATCAAGGGGGAATATTAGGAGGACAATTATGGATATTGTAGTGTTGAAAATCATCATTAGGACATTTTTACACTTGTTGGGACCCTCATTACTCTATTTGGGAATAAATAATGATAAATTTGAATTAACATCACCTTGATCTAGTGTTGTGAGGTGTTTTGCACATCCACATTAGGTCTTGGTCCCTTGAAAATTGAATAAAATACATTTATCGATATCTTGTAAAGGTGTTGTAAAGTGTTGTAAATGAATTTCACACTTTTCTATACTTTTATTAAGAATTTAAGTCTAATGGGCCTATTTTTCCATTAATTAAATGTTGTAAAATGTATTTAATTGTATTCCAACATTAATATAGAAGGCTTGTAAATTGAACATGGTTTAAATCTAGTGTTATAATGTGTTTTAGACATTCACATGGGATATTCTACCTTTCTAGGCTATGTGGACCTCATTTTAATGTTGTAGAGTGTATTTAATCACATTTTCAAACTAAAATTTGCATTCCTAGCCCTAATCACCCTTTATATCATCATTAATCAACACCTGGGCCCCTTACTTTTGCATTTTGAGGCATATTTTGACTAATATCCTAATAAAAACACTTTAAAGCCCTAAAATCTTGAAGACCCACCTCAAAAACCTCAAGGTAGGACTAATTCACCACATTGGGAAAATGAGTCCCCTTAGGTGGGACCCATTTGACATGTGTGGTGAATGAGTCCCTTTTGGGGATGATGCAAGTACAAAGGAAGACAAATAATCAGCTCATTCTCATTTACCTAAACTCAAACATTCATAGTTTACTCATTCACCTTTTCCTTCTTAATAATTTGGTTCAAACACTCAACTTTACATTTAGGGTTCCAAATACTATCAAAGACCTTCAAGACACCTTAGAAATCTTAATTCAATCAAGGACAAACAAATTCAAGTTTTTCTCTTTCAAAAATCCTTTAGGACTGTCCTTATTGTGCAATTATGGCACTTATGAGCTTGCAATATCAAAATTTATTTACCAAGATGCCAATGACTATTTTAATTCTTGGGATCTCCTTATCAGGTTTATATCAACATGATCAACTATTTTTACACCCTAAATACCCACCTTAAATGATCTAATAAACAATTCTTCAATGATTATTAGTATTCCTTGTAGCCATGCATTATAAGACTGTTAGAAATAACTCCCAATGCAGTTCTTCATTAATGACTATAATAAACATTTAGGATACCAATTTCAATGTTCTAAAACATATCTAAAATCCAACACAAGATACTTCAAAAATATATATATAATACATGACTATTTCACATTGCCCAAGAGGCCAATTAAGTCTGCAACGAAGATAGGCTTATTTGTTATCCAACTTCCAAACATCAAACTATTGTGCCAATGCCTCAAATAGGTGTAATTTTACTTGAATAAGCTTAAAAAAACATTAAAATGTCTCTCCCATAAATTTTTCTACAAACCCTAGGTTGTGTTCCCTTCACAAACCTATTTTTGATAGTCATATATAGTTTTTACAGTCAAATATTCAAATTCCCGGCCTTTTAACCTTAAACCGTTGAACCAAAACCTTGTAAATATGAAAGATAATACTTAGGAAAAAATTCTCACAAAGAATCAGAGAAGTTCACCAATAATAAAAGGAGAAACACAATTTACTTTACTCTTTGTTAACCCTAAAGAGCATTTTAAGTAGTCTTTCTGAAAAAAGTCAACATCTTGCTCAAAGAATAACCAAAATGCATGAAAGTTGTGCCAAATGGAAGGTGGTTGATAGATTCAACATTTACAACTAATCTTGCATGTTTCTCAATTTTTATAGACCATACATAAGCTTAGAAACAATGATTTTCTAAAGAAAATAGGTAAAAATAGAGAATTACATTGAACTCATTTTTTTATTCAATCACCCTTGAACTCAAAATGGTTTACAAAGAATTTTTAAAGAAATTTCATGTATCTTTTTATCTTCTAACTAATCCTAACTACCTCCCATCGTTCATGACTTTTCATGTTCCCTCTTTACAATTTTGCATATTTGTGACAACTTTCATATATATTGACAAATTTTTACATTATTTTCAATTTTGACCCAAAACACTAAACATTTACCTCCTAATCATATGAAAATGACATAAAATTCCTTATTACAAGGTTGAGACACTAAATTGAGTCAAATTTCAAAAAAAAATCTCATGGAGGAAAAATTTGATAAGGTGCTCCTACACCAGGGGACTTTTTCAAAATTGAGTAGGAAAAGTGCAATTCTAACCTGAATTTTGATGAATGTCATCCTTGGGGATCAAAATAACAGACCTTTGTGTACCTTTCCTATATAAACAAGGTTTCAAATCATTTTTTCATAAGGTATTCATTTTTTCAAGTCAAGCAAGTAATACTTAGGCATTTCAAGTCTTCACAATGTCATCAAGATAGCATTTAAGATCATTCCTAAAGAATTCAAGAGTAGATTCTTCATCCATTGTGTCAAAAATTCAAGACCCATCATCATGGAAAGGTTCTAATTGCATTACTTCATTTTCATGCTTCATTATCTTATTTCATCATTTTGGTTTAATTACCTAAAAGGGGTTTGACCAAGGTAAATCCCTATTCCCTAACAATCAACTATCTCTCTCTCTCTCTCTTTGTGTGATTGAATATCTATATTATTTGAAGGCTTGGAGGTGATTTAAGAATAGGTTTCAAACTTTTTGGAATCATTTCCCTATTGGCAAGGTCAAAATATTCACAAAAAGTCACTTACAGTCCTAATAATCAAGGTTTAAAATCCGGACACTTGGAGGTATAGAAAGAGTAGATGGAGAGGTGAATATTAGAACTATGAATTTCTATAAAAGCCAAACTAAACTCATTTGAGTTCCATTTTTGGTCAATTTAAAGATTTTGGAATTTTTAGAAACCCTTTTTTGAGAAACATGCTCTTGTGCAAAAACCCCAATTTGGGACTGATTCACCTAGATTGGCGTATGAGTCCCAGTGGAAATTTTTTTAGAATCAGTAGTATTTCCAGTCTTCAACGCATTTCCAAGTGCACACATTCTATTATGTGGCTTTTTGTTTTGTTTTTCCTACATTTTCAAGTCATTTAATTAAATTTTTAATATCACATTATGTTTTCCAATTCCTTGTCTTTTCCAAGATTACACTTGGTGGTGAACCCCTTTCTTATCTCAATAATATCCAATTATACCTTATTGTCAGATCTCTTAGGCATCCTTGAATGTTAGTTTGAGAAAACTGATGTTCTATGTTTTAAACCATAAAGCATCCATTTTTCAACTAATCATTTTCATGAACTTGCATTCATAATACATTTTTTTATTTGGAGTCCATCATTATCCTAGATATATCTTGCATTAGGATTTACATTGGTTAATTGGAATTCTAGGGTTTCTAATTTTACATTAGTGAAATTTCATATAGGTTACATTTTTCATCTCAAATAATTGAAAATAATCTAAAAACTACATTTGCAATTAGGATACACATCATACAACATTTAAAAAGAATCAAAATCCATTGAAAATTCCTATTTTTTTTAAAAAAATCCCTACTGGGGCTCACTCACCACCCTAGGTGAATTAGTCCTATTGGACCCTTGAAATTTCCTTTTACAACATTAAAAACCTTGTTTTTAAGCTTTTTTTTTCTGCCATTGGTGAGTTGTTTCATTGGGTTTACTTTTTTCTAGATTCATTTTATTAAATCTAGCTTAAATTAGTCCATTTTATGCATTTCTTTATTTCAAATTTGCATTCAAATCATTCTATTTTCAAATCATTTCATAGTGTAATTAGTAAAGTACCTTGTTTCAAATCTGAAAATTACAATTAAACATTTCACTTTAGATCATTGCATTTCACTTTATCTACTTTTCCATGATAGCATGTTTTATTTAAAAATATGTGGCTTTGATATGGATAAAAATTGATAGAATAAGTACATCCCCTCTTATGATTTCAATTTAGATTACAAAATGAGGTCATTAAGAAACATGTTAGTTATCCTTCTACTATCTTTCATAATTATGAGAACATCTTAGCACAAGAAGATCAAACCATTAACACAATCCTTAACATTACACTGCCCATTGGTGAGGATGGTAGTGTTGAGAATCAAAACAAAAATACTTGTTCTTCTCCCAATACCTCTCCTATCAGTGACAAAGGTGTCTTGGTGAAAGAAGATACAAGCATTGATGATCTTGATTGTCCCTCTCCTTATCCCCCATTGGAAAAAAATAGAGAAAAAGAAGATGAGATCATAGCCACCACTTTTCTTATCCCAAATCCATCTCACAATAACCCCCCTACTTGTAAGAATAATTTAGTAAAAGAGGGTACAATTGTGAACAATCTTGAAAATCACATTTGTCAAGAGGAAATGTCGATTGAAATTGATAACCTTATCTCTCTCCTTCTCAACATCCCTAACATTTGGAAATACCTATTTAAAGAAAATAATTTAACCATTCATAATCATGAAAACTATAGTTGTCCTTATCTTGATTCCTCCCCTACTTGTGATGAAGCTACCTTAAAAATCTAGTCATAGAATGTGATGAATGTATCCTACAAGCTCTCCTACTAGGGTAGATTATATGGCACAAGAGAATGACAATATAGAGAAAAATGACAAACAAATAGAGCCTTCTCCTAATATCCCCATTATTTATAAACAAGATAATCCAACCATCGATTATTCCCCTACTTGTGATGAAGTCATTTTAGAAGAAACAACCCTCAAATGTCAAGAACATGTGGTTTCTAGTTCTCCTAAAAATTCACCTCCTAGGGAGGATATCATGGTGCAAGAAAAGGATAACATTGAAAATAATGATATAGTGTCCTTAGAAGAAGATGAAGAGGCAACATTAGACTCTTACTTGCTAAGGGATGTAAATATTATTCAACCTCAACTCATCCTTTACCCACCATCGCATAAACCACAAACTCAGAACAAACCCAAACTTATCCTTTAGCCACCTAAGCATAATGTGTCACAACAGTCAAGTCATAATACCATTGCTCATACATATAACACTAGGAACAATCTAGAACCAAGAAAAATGCAAACACCCTCAACATCCCTCCCATTTACTAATCTTATCCTACCTAACCCTATCTTACCGGGTCCTCATCATGGAAAGGAGTATGATCTTATCGAACAACTTAAG
Source organism: Sequoia sempervirens (assembly GCA_007258455.2). NCBI lineage: Eukaryota > Viridiplantae > Streptophyta > Pinopsida > Cupressales > Cupressaceae > Sequoia > Sequoia sempervirens. The sequence goes on along the minus strand of VDFB02347792.1, from coordinate 30,946 downwards.
AATACTCCTACTAAGATATCATTGTGGGACCTTATTCAAGCCTCCCCTCACTATCACAACATGATTCAAAGTGATTTACAATAAATTCCTATCCCTTCTAATGCACAACTGAATGAAATAGAAGCCATGATCCAAGGAATAAATGATGAAATTGTTTTCCACCAGAGTGAACTCCCCCATTGGAAGTAAAAAAAAAATGATGCTTTCATGATCATAGCTAAATACAAATAGGATAGGGATAAATTGAACCCTTGTTGAAAATGGCTTAGACCTTAATGTGTGTAGTGTAAACCTCTTGGATAGGCTTCGTGTGGATAAATAAAAAATTCAACCAGAATCTTCATCTATTAAGGATTTGACAATGTACCAAAACAATCACTTAGTGTAATTACTTTGCCTATTTCAGTTGGGAAGGCCACATTGGAAATACCGATCCATGTTATGCCACATGATCTCTCATATAATATTCTCTTAAGCAGACCATGGATTCATGCAATGAATGGGGTGCCTTCTACTCTTCATTGTAAATTTAAATACATTTACAACAACAAAGTGTACACACTTAAAGCAGACCCTAGCCCAAAAAATTATTTAAACATTTAGAAAACACAAAGAAAATCCTTTACCAACATTAACACCAACCACACAAGTAGACCTAATACAACAAAAAGACAAATAATAACATATTGAACAAATAACGAATCCATTAGAAGATGATTGGTGTTCCTTAGATTTTGAACATACATTCATGGGAGAATACAAGATCATGGACAAAGATTCAGACAAGGGAAAAGAAAAAGTGGTAATGTCAACAAAAAGTTCAGATGACCCTTCGAAAGGATCCACCTCAACCACTTTAGAACAAAAGACAATAGATTACACAACAAACATTGATGAACTCAACCATGAACAACCATTGAATACAAAAGAGATGAAGAATCTTTATGGCAAAGGTTATGAAATGATGAAATAAATTGTCTATAATGGAAGAGGAAGTGGTGCTAGAGAACAATATATTTGTGTCCCTATAGCTACCCTAACACACAATAAATCACTCATGGTCTTGGGTTATTTTCCTTTGATAGAAATATACAAGCCTTAACTTAACATCAACACTCTCACAAAAGATTCTTCTAAGCCGACTTTAACAGTAAAGCATCCTAAACTGATAGACACTAATGGTCTTGGTTGTTATCCTTTGTAATAAATGAAAGAAAAAAAGACACCTTCACTTAATTTAAATGTCATCATGTAAAACACTAATGATTTGAATTTGTTAGATTGTACACCCTCCTCTAAAGGAGAGAAAAAAATATCACAATCTAGAGAGTCTTGTGTAAGTATGACATCTTGTACTAAGAAAGAGCTATTTTTTTCACATAATAAAGGAACATCTTCCATTGATCAAGAGGGTATCTTGTCAAGAATCCTCCAAGATCACTTGATATCTCTCTCTCCAAGAACACAAAATAAATTCTACTACACAAGTTCATTTTGTGCATATCATAGAGTTTGTGGCCATTCTACTAATGAATGTAAAGATTTGAGTAGTAAAATCCAACATCCTAAGGAGTTTGGTACTCTTCCTTATGTGGGGACACCTAATTCCTCTAACTAATACTGATTTTAACTCTAGCATACATCTCATCCATTATTTTGGCTCATCCTTGATCTACACTAAGTGGGGGCAAGGGGTTAGTTATCCTTGTCCTTGTATGTCACTTGTCATTTCCTCTTTTAGCTAGTTGATCACCTTTCATATATATATAAGAGAAAGATTAGGATGTGGATGACATGCCTTAAGTTGGATCACATGTGACATACTACCTATTTCATGACATAGCTTATTGGAAACACATGACTTGGCATAGGGATTTATGAATAAGTTCTCATGTCTTCTTCTACTTTAAAGAAATTTCTCATAGAAATGTTTTTAGCAACCACTTTAAAGTGGGGGCATACATCAACACTCATATTTCATTGTGTGATTTCTTTCTTCTTGCGATGCATCATTTTCTTGGTGGTGTCATTGGGCTTGATTTCCTACAAGAGCATAATATTTTTTTGACTTGTCCTCTCTTGGAAACATTAAGCATGATGTTACCTAAGAAGAGACCTTGCATGAATTAAGCAAAATCCCTTTGAACATATGCTACACTATTTTGCATTAACAATGTCTATGAGTTTCAAGCATATGAAGTCTTGCTTGCCTCATGGAGCTCAAAAATCATTTTTGTGTGGTGCCTTGTTAATTTATCAAGAGGTATAACCTTGGTATGGTTTGAGTGGGAAGCCCAACTAAGGCATGACTTTCCCCATAGCCACATGTGTGTGTGTGAGTGCATACCAGCCATGAGTGTATGTGTCTCACTCTCTTAGGATTTCTCACCCAACGAACAACCAAGAGTTCCATCACCTCATAGTGAGTATACGTTTTTGGATAAATAGCCTAGATTTTATCCACATCGTGTTGGAAAAATGGTCAAAGCTTGATCCACCTTTTTATTTTTTCTCATTTGTACTTCTCTTTCTTCTAGTTATTGTCATTGCATGATTGTGTATCTTGCTTTTCTGCAAATCATTCATCTTGTGTGTGGCCTTTTGAGCTTATGATGGTTTAACTTAGGATCTTGGATCTTGGGGGCTTGACCACCTCCTTCATCTTTGTTATTATAGACCATCCACATTGGTACAATTGGACCCCCTCTTGAATGTCTACATTAGTGTGAGTTTGAAGCAATTTCATCCTCTCACTAAAGTGGGGGCTAAATGTAGTGTCAAAAATTGTCACCGATACATTTTCACACTTGTTTGGACCCTCCTTCCTTGACTTGGGAATAATTAATGATAAATTGGGATTAGCATCACCTTGATCTAGTGTTGTGAGGTGTTTTACATATCCACATTAGGTCTTGGGCCCTTGCAAACTAAATAAATTGCATTTATCGATGTCTTGTAAAGGTGATGTAAAGTGTTATAAATGACTTTCACACTTTTCTAGAATTTTATTAAGCATTTAATTCTAATGGACCTATTTTTCCCTTAATTCAATGTTGTAAAATGTATTTAATTGCATTCTCACATCAATCTAGAAGGCTTGTAAATTAAACCTAGTTTTAGTCTAGTGTTGTAATGTGTTTCACATTAACATTGGATCTTGTGCCTTTCTAGGCTATGTGGACCTCATTTTAATGTTCTAGAGTGTATTTAGCACAATTTTCACATTGAAATTTGTGTTCCTAGCCCTAATCACCCTTTATATCATCATTAATAGGCCCCTAGGCCCCTTATTTTTGCATCTCGATGCATAGTTTGACTAATATCCTAATAAAAACACTTAAAAACCCTAAAATCTTGAAGACCCACCTCAAAAGCCTCAAGGTAGGACTCATTTTCCACCTTGGGAAAATGAATCCCCCTAGGTGGGGCCCATTCACAAATTTTGGAGAATTAGTCCCTTTTGGGGACTTTTTCAAAATTGAGCAAGAAAAGTGCAATTCTAACTTGAATTTTGATGAATATCAGCCTTGGGGATCAAAATAATGGCCCTTTGAGTGGATTTCCTAAGGTATTCAAGTTTTCAAGTCAAGCAAGCAATAGTTAGGTATTTCAAGTCTTCACAAGGTCATCAAGATAGCATTCAAGAGCAGATTCTTCATCCATTATTGCAGCAATTCAAAATTCATCATCATGGCAAGGTTTTAATTGCATTGCTTCATGTTCATGATTCATTATCTTAGTTTTACATTTTGGTTTAATTACCTAAACGGGTTTGACCAAGGAAAACACCTATTCCCTAGCAATCAACACACACACACACACTTTCTTTCTTTATGTGGTTGCAGATCTAGATGATTTGAAGGCTTGGGAATTATTGAAGAATAGGTTTCAAGCTTGTTGGAATCATGTCCATATTGGAAAGGTCAAAATATTGACAAAAAGTCACTTACAATCCCATAAATTAGGGTTTCATTATGATGCCTCCTCAGGTTGTTTATGTTTAGATAGTATTTTGGCTTTCATCTAGACTATTGATGGTGTTATGTTGACTCTATGTTATTGCTTGTTAGACACTATACCCTAATGGATTCTATTCAAACATGCTAACATTTTGATGTGCTGATGTTAAGACTGTTTGATAGCATAATGATGTTGGTTTAATGATGTTATGACATTGTAATATTTGAGGTCTTTTACTTCTGCTACATTTTGTAGATTAGTTAATTGTTAATTGAATATTATGGATATGATGATGTTGTGTGTGGATAGATGTATGGGATATCTTGTTTTGATATGAGTTGTTATTTGTCGGTGATGGGGACAATGTCGCATCACTCACTTGCAATTGTCCTATGACTCTGTGATTTCCCCATCATGGTGTGACTGAATATTTTATATGCACATGTTAGACACCTTGTTCTGCTATAGTCTATAGGTATGGGAATTGACTCCACCTATTTAATAGGTCTGAGCATGCAAGAGCCCAATGGAGCTATTGTTCAAAGGTTGCACTAGGTTCCCCACTACGAGCCATTGTCCTTTAAAAGGATGAATCACTGTTGTCGCTCTCAGTCAGTAAGTCTTTGGTATTGTTTCATTTCTATTTGCTTGTCTATCCTTTTCCATGCTTCCATTTATTATATGTTGAATGGTCCTGGAGTCATGCTTGAGTCTTGAGCTTGGTTGATTACTTCATTTTATTATGGGAGTCAATTTGGAAGGCTTGGCTAATGGTATAAAATTATAATTAAAATTTAGGGATTAAATTAGATCAGTTATGGAATTAAATTTCATCAAGAATAAATATTTAAATAATACATTTAATTATATATAAACATATTCTTATATAAATAATATATATATATATAGGCTTGCATAAATGAATTATAAAAGAGATTTAATAAAATAAATTAATAAATAAATAATGTCGTGTGTGAAAAGTGAAATTTTAAAGAAAAATTAAATGAGGGAAAGTGGAGTTAACTCCACGGGGGTAGTGGGTTTTTTTTTTTCCTTGACAAAAAGAAACGAATTCTGGTTTTGGTTTGTGTGAAAATTTCTTTTTCTTGTGTTGTCTATAACAAGGAAAGTGATTTACACAGGGCCGAAATCCTCTTTAAACAAATGGTTGGAAAATTATTAGTTGATAACCAATCTAAAATAGATCTGTATATATAAAATATTGTACCCTAAGACGATGATGTAAAAGAAATATAGATGGCAGTTTCCAATAGAGGTTAAACATGGACTATAAAATTTCATGCCTAAAGATCAAATTTTCCCACATGTTGAAAGGCTACAACTGCCTTAGATTGATAAGGAAATCAAGGAAAATATTTAGTTATTTCAAAGTTTCTATTATGTTCAAGTGCTTCAGCTATGACTGGTTGGCAATGGAATCAGGGAGGTTATTTAACCATCTACTCCCTTCTACATTTGAGTATTGCAATTGAGACAAGTAGCCAATGGAAGCAATTTAAATCTATACAACCTACTATGTTCAAGTGTGAAAGTTGTGATGGGTAGCCAATGGAAACGATGATCTTAATTAAATGTGTGCACCCTTCCAAATTCAAGGGTTGCCACTGCAAAAGTTTTCCAATGGTTTCAAAGAGGATATTTAAATCCTTTATCATCCTATTTAGTCAGACTACATTAAAAGAGTTTTCAAATTAATAACAACAATACACCAGTGTGGCTTGGGTTTTAAAGTTAGTATGCTAACAATAATGCAAAACTAATAACATAAGATGAGAGCGTCAGCATAATCAGAGAATAAAGATTGTACTGAAACTCAAACATATCTCTTATTGCTAGTTTTCTATTAAAAATTGCATGCAGAATCTAAATAAATCTAGAAATAGGATGTTGCCTTCTAAGTGCAAGAATTTTTCTATAAATTTAAGATGCATGCACTTTATACTATAAATCTTATACAAAATTCTCAAAACTAGCGACAGTGTAAAAAAATGATAAAAGAAAATTTTTGTATCCTTGTTTTGAAGAAATAAGCGTCAGAAAAATCCAAGAAACGAGATTTGTATCAAGAATACATACATATCAGATTTTTTTTTCAATTCACTTATTGTAGACAAAATGGTTTCTAATTATTAAAGGGTGGAGAATAGAGATTTCTAAAGAAAGAACATGGAAAGGCCAAATAGTTGTGTTGAAACAAAGAGGTCAGTTGAATTCCAGAGCCAGTTTGATTTCCAACCTTCAATGCTAGCTCCAAGCTCCTCTTGGCTCAATACTTCTACTTGAAATTCCTCTTCCAAAAACCCCCAAAAAAATTGAAAGACATTTTCACAGCAACCAAAATTAGAATTCATTTCTTTTAATCTAGGAACAATTAAAAAAAACCCACTGCCCCTGTGGAGTTAACTCCACTTTGAACCTTCATTTAATTTTTTTGTAATTGTTTCATCCTCCACTAAATCACATTTTCCCTCAAGATTCAATTTGATTTAATTTTTCCTTTGTGAAATTTCACTTTGCACACATGACATTATTTATTTATTAATCTATTTTATTAAATCTCTTTTATAACTCATTTATGTAAGTATACATATATATATATTATTTATGTAAGCACATGTTTATATATACTTATGTATTATTTAAATATTCTATTTAAAGATTTATTCTTGATGAAATTTAATTCCATAAATGATTTAACTTAATCCTTAAATTTTAATTATACTTTTATACCATTAGCCAAGCCTTCCAAATTGACTCCCATAATAAAATGAAGTAATCAACCAAGCTCAATACTCAAGCATGACTCTAGGACTAGTCAACATATAATAAAAAGAAGCATGACAAAGGATAGATGAGCACATATAAATGCAAAACAATACCAAAGACTTACTGACTGGGAGCGACAATAATGATTCATACTTTTAAAGGACAATGGATCATAGTGGGGAACCCAAGTGCAACCTCTGAACAATAGCTCCAAACAAACATGGTGCAAGCTTAGAGCCCTTTCCATAGTGGATCAAAGTCTTAAGCGGATGCACACACAAAAACACCCTGTCACCAACTGAGAATTGAGATCCACCTTGTGAGCATCAACATATTTCTTTTGTCTACCCCGAGCTACCACTTGATGCTCTATAATATGAACCACCTATTGCTCAATCTCATGAAGCATCTTTGGACCTAACAAAACTCTATCCTCCAAATGGTTCCAACTCAACAGTGTTCAACATGGATGACCATACAATGCTTGAAAGGGGGGCATGCCTATAGAGCTATGATAACTATTATTATATGAAAATTCTACCAGATATAGGTAGTCCTCTCATCATGTCTTCTGATCCATAATGTACATACGAAAATATATCCTCGAGGATCTGATTGACCCTCTCAGTCTTCCCATCTATCTCAAGATGGTATGCTAAACTAAAATTCAACTGACTCCCCATAGTATGTTGTAGGGATGCCCAAAGTGCTGAGGTAAACACTAGAGCTTTATTTCATATTATCTAACGAGGAATACCATGTAATTTGATGATGTCCTCCATGAAGACTCTAGCCATAGATGAAGCATTATAAGAGGAACAAGACAGGAGAGAAGTGAGCCTCCTTTGTCAACCTGCCTACTGTGACCATAATGGCATCATGTTGTAGTGAGGATATAGGAAAACCAACTATGAAATCTATCAAGATAATGTCCCATTTCCACGTTGGAACCAAGTGAAGCTGCAAAATTCCTATAGGATGTTGATGTTCTACCTTCACTCTCTGACATTCAAGACATCTGGACATGAAATTAGTAATTTCTCTCATCATCATGGCCCAAAAGTATAACTATCAAAGATCAACATCCATCTTTTTGACACCAGGATGAGCTAAATACAGTGCCCTATGTGTCTCAGACATGATCAAAGAGAAAAGGTATCCAGTGGATGGTACATAAATTTGGCCCAAATGCCTCAAGAGACTGTCTAACTCGAGGGAGTATCCTACAAACCTTCCCTCTAGTGCTCTACCTAACTCTACTTGAATCCTCACCTCCTAATACCAAACATCTGAAGGAAGTGCAGAAAGTATCTGATTCCTCAAATCCACACCGAGTCACTATCGACAACTTATGTCTCTATCTACTAAGTGCATCAACAACTACATTTTCCTTTCCCTAGATGAATTTCACCTCAAAATCAAATGCACATAATAACTCCATCCAACATCTCTATCTGGCATTAAGATTAGGCTACGTAAAGATGTACTACAAACTACAGTGATCCATGTGTAGCTCAAATCTATGCCCCAAGAAAAAATGTCTCCATCTATTCAAGGCATGTACCACAATAGCCAACTCAAGATCATGCATAGGGTAATTCAATTCCTTATCCTTGAGTTTGCAAGACTCATAGGAAATCACACATCCCTCCTACATCAACACAACTCCAATACCCTCCAAGGAAGCATCTGTGCATACTACGAAATCCCCAGAAGGATCTGGAATGGATAGAATCAGAGCATTGGTCAATCTCTCCTTAAGTGTCTGAAACACTACCTCACACTATTCTGGCCAAACAAATTTCTTCCCTTTCCTCTGAAGAGAAGTAATAGGGTGTGTTATTTTTGAAAACACCTCTACAAATTTCCTGTAGTAGCCTGCCAACCCCATAAAACTGTGAACCTCTAACACATTTGTAGGAGTAGGCCAATTAATGATCACTTAGATCTTGGAAGGATCCACTTTAATGCCCTCACCATATATGACATGTCCAAGCTATTTCACCTATGTTTTGAAGAACTCACACTTCAACAAGTTAGTATATAGCTTGTTCTCTCTCAAGCACTATAGTACCTATCTCAAGTGATCCTCATGCTCTTCCATAGCCCTGGAATAGATTAGTATATCGTCTAGAAACACCAAGACAAACCAATCCAAGTAGGTGTGAAACACACCATTCATCAGAATCATAAACACTGAGGGCACATTAGTTAACTCGAACGACACCACTGTGAACTCGTAGTGACCGTATCAAGTATGAAATGTGATTTTATGTATATCTACCTACAAGATGTGTAGCTGGTGATATCTTGATTTCAAATCAATCTTCAAGAATATTATGGGACCCTTAATCTAATTAAATAATTCATCTATGCCTGGTAATGGATATTTGTTCCATATTGTCACCTTGTTCAATTGTTGGTAGTCTATACACAATCAAAGGGATCTATCCTTTTTCTCCACAAAAATCACTGGTGCTCCCCAAGGAGAGACACTAGGATGAATGGATCCCTTTTCTAACAACTACTCAAGTTGAAGTCAGAGTTCCTTAAGCTCATGAGTGGTCATCTTATAAGGAGCTCGTGAGATTGGCTCAGCTCTAGGTACAAGATCGATCTTGAAGTCAATGTCATGCTTAGGTGGCATCCCTGGAATCTCTTTAGGAAACACATCAGCATACTATCTAAGAATGGGGTGACTATCAAGTGATACCTCCTAAATATCTCCTAACTCCAAATCATTAACTGTCACTACAAATAACTGATATCCCTCCCACACACATCTCCTTAACTGAATGGTTGAGATCATTCTCAATGAAATAGCTCTCTGAATCCCAACCACCTCAACCTCTCTACCAGAATCATCAACACATTTCACTGACTTGTTACAACAATCTATGACTGCTCTATGGGCTTCTAACCAATCCATACCTAATACAATGTCATAAGACCCAAGAGGAATGATTCACAGATAAATCATGTTGTCAAGAGATCCAATCCTCACTCTGCAACCATAGAAATGTGACTCAACTATGACCTTAGCACTGGAAGCTAACTCAACCTACCACCTATCATCCTACTTAACTATCACCAGTCCACATCACACTACTATAGAGGAAAAAATAATGGAGTTTGAAGCTCATGAATCAAAAAGTATAGATACTCTATCACCCTATAACTCACCTAATGTCTCAACTATTGTCCCCTCGTGCTCAACTTGGTAGTTATCAACCGATGGAAAAACCCTATGAGATCTACCACCATCCCCAACTATCAGCTCTAATGTTGCTGGTCTCTGAGAAAATATAGTAGTGCCCTTGTGAGGACACTGATGAGCAATATAACCTTGATGGCCATATGAAAAGAACCTAGTACATCTGCCAAAACCTCTACTACTAGGTGGAACACTAAACTATTGAACACTACCCCTATTAACTATAGACTAAGAACTTTGGGATGGTTCTCTAGAGTAGTATTGTTTCATCCATCTCTAGTTCTTGTCTATTTCTCGTGGACTAAGATCTATCATCCTGACGAGATTGAGAATTCTTATTTTTAAACTGTGAAGGTTGTTGATACTATTGGCCACCCTTAGAGGGTGCCTACTGACTCCTAGATTGAATTTCTGACTATGACTATCCACCACAAGAACTATACCCTACCAGAGGTGCACTACCAATCTGAACCCCCATCTATCCACCTAAGGTCATGGCTAGATTTTCCTCAACAATATGAGCCTTTTCCATGGTTACCTCCATGGTCTTCATCTCAAACACTCGTACTCCACCACTAATGTGGGAATTTAAGCCCTAGTTGAAATGATGTACTAGCATGCCCTCGTTGTCACCAATACCAATGCACTACTTAAGTTCATAAAATTTCCTCTCATATTGTTCCACTGACATAGCCAACTATCTAAGCTCGTGAAACTCATCTACTTGGTACTGTAGCTAATGGTTAGACAAAAATCAAGCTCTGAATTGCTCAAGGAACATCTCCAATGACACTAATTCAATATCCAAATGGAACTTCTACTCCTTAATGCACCACCATGTGGAAGCAACTCTGCAGAGATTCATGATGGTGCATCTAGCCTTGGTATTAATACCATATGGGTGCATCAAAAAACATCAATTCAAATTGATAAGCTAGGTCTTTGCCTCAAGTCCACTACCTAATCCATCAAATGTCATGGGACATGCACGAAGTAAGTCCCTCATGTGACCAGCTAATACAACATCCTAATCAACGACTATCTCCCTCCTCCTAGGAGATCTCTCTCTCCCAAATTACTAAATGCTCTCCTTCTTGCCTCAGACCAAGTCAGGCAAGAACTTCCTCAAGTAATTAGCATAATTGAGCACCCTCCATCCTAGGCTAATCCACATTCTATCCTACACCACCCTGATTATTCTACAAACTCTGATGCTCCCCAAGATCTTACTCATGAGAACTCTATAGAGTTGAATCTTGGTGATTGACCCCATGGCCAGAACCATGACCTCTGCCTCTCCCTCGACCTTTACCCCATCTCCTAGGCATGATATTACATAGAAAAATTTAGGGTATTAAATGAGGTCAAGATAGGGAAACTTAAACTTCAACTATTCAACTAAGACAATTTAATGGGATAATTGATATACCTAGAGAACCTAGTGTTTAAACCTAGCTTTGATACCATATTTAACACCCCACTGTGAACCCTAGTTTCATCCTCCAGGGTTCACATCGGGGTGTTACATTCATAACTGAACACTTGGAGGTATAGAAAGAGTAGACTGAGAGGTACAAATCAGAACTTTGAATTTCAAGAAAAGCCAAATTGGACTCGTTTTGCACAAGTGGTGAATGAGTCTTTTGGTATTTGATATTTTGGAATTTTTTGGATACCATTTTTTGAGAAACATGTTCCTATGTAGAAACCTTGATCTAGGACTGATTCATCTAGATTGGTGAACGAGTCTCATTTTGGCTTTGTCATTGCACCAAAAGGTCAACCTATCAATGACCTATACAAGTGTAAGTTAAGATGTATAGAAGGCAGTTAAACCATGTCAAAAACCCAAGCGTTGTGCTACAAGGAAGACCAAGGGACACACCATCTTGCAACAATCCCCCTAGCACAAGTGAGGGGTCTGAACCTATGACCAACTCTGATACCAATTGTTGGCCTTGCTATTGCACCAAAAGGATGACCAACAATTGCAAGGAAGACCAAGGGACACACCATCTTGTGACATCCTAGTGGGCCAAAATTTTAGAATTAGTAGTATTTCTAGTCTTTAAAACATTTCTAGGTGCACACATTCTATTTTGTGGCTTTCTCTTTGTTTTTTCCTACATTTTCAAGTCATTTATTTAAATTTTGCATATCACACTATGTTTTCCAATTCATTGTCTTTTCCAAGTTTACACTTGGTGGTGAACCCCTTTCTTATCTCAATCATATCCTAGGATACCTTATTGTCAAATCTCTTATATCTTTCATTGGGTTAAGATCTCTAAGGCATCCTTGAATGTTTGTAATGCCCAAAATTTACTCTAAAAACAAAACATGACTAAATTTTTTTTTTGACACATGTTTGTAAATTTTCTATCGTTATACTAACCATACACAATGTGATGATGTATTACACGCATTAGATGACACTTCCCTTATAACGAGATCAACAACATGCCACTCGAGGGTGAGGGTTGGGTACTTAGATGAGCGGGTATGCATGGAGACCATCACACATACCTTCAAGCGATCATGAGAAAGGTCGGGGTCCGACATTTGAGAATGAGTAATTACAAGTTAAAAATAAGGATTAATTGATGCTATAAAGTTATGCTTGCTCACTCTACCACTAATTAAGCCACCTTGCCAAATTGATGAAGCCTATATTAAATTATAATTTTAATAGATAAAATGAGAGGGAGAAGACAATTTATAATTTACAAATTAATTAATAAATTTCCATTTTAATTTATTTATTAGTATTAACATTATTTAATTTTATTAATGGAATTATTATTATTATTATTAATTTAACATTTTTAAATTAAATTAATTAATTAATTTACTACAAAAATAAATGAAAAGTTATAACATAAAAAAAAATCAATAAGTACATTCTAAATCCCTTATATGTACATATTTTAATTTCCTTTAAGGAAGGAAGAAATGATATAATGTGGGATATATTACTATTTTTTTTCCCTAAAATCCCTAATACTACGTGTGCAAAAATCCTTATTTATTTATTAAATTAATAGAATCCTTTCTAAAGGTGTGGGAATATATTCCCTTCCACATCTTTTAAATTCTCTTCACTTTAAAACTATATTAACTAAAAACAAGGTAGACCCAATTGTTTTTCCATCATGCGATCTTACAAAGCATAAACTTTTTTATGCGAAAAAGGAAATATATAATGAGACGACACTATCACTGAATGTTTAAGTTAATTTTTGATGAAAAGCCTATGAAAGGATCCAAATTTGCGCCACTCCAACTGACAGGTGCAACCTAGTCTCATTTAAGAACTGAGTCAACAAAATGCGTTTCCTGAAAACATCTTTTTTTTTAGGGATAATACTAAGCCCAAATTTTTCTATGACGTGGACAATGAATAAAAGAATGCAATTTACTCCATACCATACAGTCGTCCAAGGCTAAGATTAAGCTTCGAATTTTATTTTATTTTTGTTTCATCTTTTTGCCACTTGACTTTTAATGTAAAGTGATATGTCCACATTGATTTGACCATTGGTGCAGTTGCTTTTATTTTATTTTATTTTATTTTGATATCCATGATGAAGTGAAATTCTTTCCTATTCTCAATCTTTTTTTGATGAGCCCCATGGGATACTCTCAGCCAGTATGCTAAAAAGATGGGAGCGCCCTCTATCCAATGCTAAATGATGGTGTTTAGAGCTGCAACGTTTTAACAACTTTTAAGCTTGTGAAAATTGGTGGTGAATAAAGGGAAATCAATAAACTCCCACTAATACACGCCACTCAATACATCAAAATTTATTTTTGGATGGCGTCCATTTTGAATATTGAAAGAAGCATGCCCTAATATCAAACCCAATGTTATTTCTTGATGCTCAGATCTTACGCGGCTGGAAGTGGTAGTTGGAAGAGATAGTTAAGAAGGTCTAGGTGCGGTGATAGAAGGATGGGCGTCGTCCATTGCAGATCAAGAGGCCACAGACTATTGTCTTGCCGATTAACATTACATTCTTTTATTTCTGTCTTATTTTGTATAATAAATGGTAGAGATTTACAGGAGGAGGGGATATCATATCGGTGAGGTGTGCGCTTTTAGTGAGTGGGAGATCTTCCATAAAGGTTGCATCTTAATATGATCCTGCATGGGGAGATGGCTACGACTTTCTCCACCACTGCTAACACATTCTTATTTATTTCTATTTCATCTTCCCTTCTGCGTTATTCTTTTATGTATTTTAGATGTAACTCATTTATTTAAGAATTCTCATTAGAAGGCCGTATTTTTATTTTTATTCTATCTTAAGGTGTAGCAATGAACATTCTAAATTTCGCTTTATAGAGATATGATTCCAGCACAAGAATAGCTTTATACTTCTCCCAAATATTTATTGTTACAGATCTAACTGAGTTTTACCTGGAAGAATGTGTATAGCTAATATCGCACTGTTATGTTTGTTTATATATATATATATATATTCTAAGACTAGATATGAAAGCCTAGTTTATTAAAGGAATTTCCTGTTGTCGGAGCGATTACTCTCTTCTTTGAAGGAATCACACTATTCTTGGAGTCATAATGCACATAAAGAGTCATAAATTTGAATTTGTATTTGCTAAATGAAACGTCATTTACAAGGTAGTTGGGTAGTCATTTGGAATGATAGTATACGAATAGATATACAGTGAAGATGCAGACAATACAAATATTTACTTACATACACCTCCAAATAGGTTGCATACAAACTTTCAACCGGAAATATGTTGCCTTAATAAATAATACATACAGAATAGTGTCACCCGCTGTTTTGTTTTTTTTTTTTTGCTTATATTCCTAGTAATGTAAGCTATGCATTTCATTTCAAATGACAGACTAATGTATTAAGCTTTCCCGGACAGAATGATATATCCCATTTTCTAAGCTTTCACTATATATTTTATTTTCATTGCAAAAATGAAGAAGCTTCTTTTTTATTTCATTTTATTTTCTTTCTTGTTGCACAAAGTGCAGAATGCAAGTATACAAAGAAACATAGGGAACAGTCATAGCAGAGTATAAATCTAATAACTTCTCTTTCTTGAAAACATAACTACAGAAATTGATAGGTTTCAAATAACATTTATTTTACTAAATACACTCATTGAAATGATGAGAAAAATATACTCTTGGAACTCTTAAACAACATGGATATTTTCTTTACATCTGCACTTCCATGGAGGTTTGCACATATCTTGTATAGAATCTATGTAACTAAAATAGAGACACATTTACTCTTTTACATCAGCCTTCCAAGACTACAACATTTAACTTCAAATAGGCAGATTTACTTTGACGTAGCAATACCAACTTTATCCACAAGAGCACAACTATACCAAAGGTTGTTTAGTTCCTTCTAACCTACAAAATATACACAAAGTTTTCTCTAGAGGCCAATGGGGAGCTCACCTCCCAACCTTTGGTTGGAAAACCAACCACCCCCGAGCTAGGAGGCACCTTGGGAACCGGGTACATTCATGCCAACCAAAATACATTAACACACAAGATACACACAAAATTATTCACACCCACCCAAGGGAATTTTCACATAACAAAGGGTTCATTACGAACCCAAAATGGGGAATGGAAGTGGACTACGCACTCCATTTTGGGGACTCAAAAGTAAACACCTTGAATAACATTCACCAATCCTTTCCACCTCTTCATTACAACCCTTCCTTCTCATTTCCTTATCCACCCCAACCATCTTTCCCATTTCATAAAAAAAAACATATGGGTACTCCTACCCTTTTTATTAACCTCTCCTTTTAAAGGAGGAATGACTAGCCCCCATGGAGGTTCCTACTCCAACCTTCCCCTAACTTGGGATGCTCTTCCCAAATTTGGGTGAGCTTATCCCATTACAACCCCTTTTTCCCAACACTCATACAAAGCAAAGAAAACAAAAGAAAAACAACACTTAAGAGAAAGAATTTCCAAATACACAATCACATGTACATAGTGCATACAAATTTAACAATCATAAGAAGCAAGAGGGTTTGTCAATCCTACCTTAATCCAAGCTTGGGAGCAAGTGATGAAGATGAGCACAACTCCACCTCCTCCAAGCTTGCTTTCCAACCTCCCCCAAGCCAAATCCAAGGTCTTCCCAAAAATTTCAAGTCCAAAACCAAAGAATGCAAAAGAGAATCTCCAAAACCCTTGTTCTTAGCTTTTCTTATAGAATTTCAAGTTTGAATTCCTTTGAATGGGGAAGTGACACTTGTCACTCACCCATTCACCCTCCCAAGCACATTCACCCATGTATGCTCTCACATGTGTGAGAACTTGGGGGACTTCCAAGACCACATAGAGAAGTGGGAGTGGAAAGGGACTAATCCCCATCCCATTCCTCAAAACCTTATTTTCGCCAAACTTCTTTAAGGCCTCAAGAATGGTGCCCAATCATAAAACTAACTCAACATTATAGGCTTAAAAGGTACCTAACCCATAGGTACTTGACCTAGGGAACTTAAATCAATAAAAAAACTTAAAAAACTCAACTTTTCAACTCTCAAAAAGTGCCCTAAAGACCAAATCCGAGTTTGTCCACTTGGGTGGACAACTCACCACTTAAATGGATTGACATGGAAATTAAAACCATTTTAAAAACATGCACAAATAACATCACAAAGAAAATACATTACAAAATGAAACTATAGTCCCTCCATATGGACTATAGCTCGGCTTCACTGGTAAATTTACTCAGGGTTCCCAAAGGTTACCTCCAATTTCCATTGGCCATGGAAAGTGTACCTGCACACTCGATGCACATGTTAATCCATCCAATAAATCATATCTCAAAACATTTGAATCACCATTTCATATACACAAGCTTCCATCCAAGTAAATAATATATCAAAACAATTAAATCATCATTTCATATAATCAAGTTTCGTACTTTCGCATAGCATATATCTCTCATATCATAACTGGAACAAACACTAATCACATATCATATCCAATTCTTTTTACCTTAATCTTCACATATTTCATTTGTTCATCATTTCAAAATTCAAATCGAACATCCATAGTAACTAGCATAATTTAGGTCAACCATAATAGTCATCTAACTAAGCATGTAGCATCATAATCAAATCATCATAATAACTCAAATGTCTAAGTATCATGTCATCAAAAGTATCTCTAAGAAAAATCAATAACCACAACTCAAAATAGTCTAAATATGAAGTGTATCATAGGGGTAGGCCTCACATCCTCCCCCTCTAGGAATTAACTTCCTCCTGGAAGTTCTCAAAGAGGTGGGGATATACAACCCTCAATCATGAGGCATCCTCCCAAGTGGCTGCAAGCTCATCATATCGATCCCATTGGACCCTAACTTGGTCTAGCTCTCGACCTCGAAGGGCCAACGTTTGTCGAGCTAAAATGCGAATGGGCTCCAAGGCTAGCTGTCCGTTTGACTCCACCTGCAAGGCATCCCAATCCAAAACATGAGAGTCATCATGCACATAATGTCGCAATACAGATACATGAAATACATCGTGGATACGTGATAGGCTAGGCGACAAGGCTAGACGATAAGCTACTGGTCCTATCCGCTCCAATATCTCAAATGGTCCAACAAATCGAGGTGCAAGCTTAGAGCCCTTTCCATAATGGATTGGACTCTTATGTGGATGCACTCTCAAGAATACACGATCTCCCACTGAGAAACTCCGATCAACCCTCTTAGCATCGGCATACTTTTTCTGTCGATCTTGTGCCTCTCAAAGGTTTGCCTGATCAACTCCACCTGCTGCTCCATATCCTGTATCATCTCTGGACCAATTGCCACTCTATCCTCTATACGATCCCAACTCAAAGGAGTCCTGCAGGGTCTACCATACAAGGCCTGATAAGGTGGCATCCCCAAGGAGCTATGATGTCCATTATTATAGGCAAACTCAACCAAATACAAGTACTCCTCCCATCGGACTGATGATCCATCACATACATGCGTAACATGTCCTCTAACACCTGATTAACCCTCTCTATCTGCCCATCTGTCTCGGGATGGTAATTCAAGCTAAAGTTGAGCTGGGTGCCCAATGCCTGCTGAAATGAAGTCCAAAATAAGGATGTGAAAAGTGAATCTCTATCTGAAATGATCCTTCGAGGGATTCCGTGTAATCTGACGATATCATCAAGAAATACCCTCGCAACTACCGGTGCCGTATATGTCGTACGCACAGGTGAGAAATGGGCCACTTTGGTCAACTTGTCAACAACCACCATGATGGCATCATGACGATGTGAAGACAAAGGTAGACCAACAATAAAATCCATCGAAATGGTGTCCCATTTCCACTTGGGAATATCATGTGGGTACAATAATCCTGCTGGATGCTGGTGCTCTACCTTGACTCTCTGACACTCAAGGCATCAACTCACAAACTCTGCAATGTCACGTTGCATCCTTGCCCAATGGTATAACTGTCGAAGATCAGCATGCATCTTCTTCACCCCTGGATGTGCTGCATACGGTGCCCTATGTGCCTCTGATAAGATCACTGTACGAAGATCACCAATGTTAGGTACATATATACGACCTCTGTGTCACAACAACCCATCTGACTCTAATGTGTATCCTATAAAATTACCCTTGAGGGCTCTCTATGACTGTAATTCTTGTTGTACCTCTCTATACCACTCATCCTCTACTAATTGTTGAAGAATACGTCCCCTCAAATCTGTGCCTAATGACATGGATGTTAACTCATGTCTCCTCCTACTCAATGCATCTGCCACCACATTCTCCTTCCCTTTGATGTAATGGACATCAAAGTCATACTCACAAAGAAATCCATCCAATGCCTTTGACATGCATTTAGATTAGGCTGCGTGAAGATATATTGTAGGCTCTGATGATCTGAATGAAGCTCGAAGTGGTGTCCTAAGAGAAAGTGTCTCCAACGGACTAATGCATGAACTACTGATGCCAACTCTAAGTCATGAGTAGGGTAGTTCAACTCATGGGGTTTGAGTTTTTGTGACTCATATGCGATCACTCTACCCTCCTGCATAAGCACTGCACCTAAACCATCCAATGAGGCATCGGTACAAACCATGAAGTCAGCTGATGGATCTGGTACTGCTAGGATAGGAGCACTAGTAAGACGCTCCTTGAGGGTCTGAAAGGCCCTCTCCCACTGCTCTGTCCACTCAAACTTCTTCCCTTTTCTTTGAAGAGAAGTAATTGGGTGTGCAATCCTAGAGAAACTCTCAACAAAGCGTTGATAATAACCTGCTAAGCCCATGAAACTCCTGACCTCTGTCACTGTAGTAGGTGTTGGCCACTCTATGATAGCTCTAATCTTTAATGGATCTACAGAGATACCATCACCTGATATAATGTGCCCAAGATAATGAACCTCTGAATGAAAGAAGGCGCACTTAGACAAGCTGCCATACAACTGATGCTCTCTCAAACACTGTAGGACCTGTCGTAGATGCTCCTCATGCTCCTCCTCTGAATGTGAATATACCAAAATTTCATCTAGGAACACTATCACAAATCGATCTAGAAAGGTGCGGAATACCCCATTCATGAGACTCATGAATACTGCAGGGGCATTCATCAAACCGAATGGTACCACCGTAAACTCATAATGACCATACCTAGTCCTGAAAGTAGTCTTATGTATATCTGCATCTGAAATCCGCAACTGATGATATCCAGACTTGAGGTCAATTTTAGAGAACACTCTAGCACCCTGTAGTTGGTCAAATAGATCATCGATCCTTGGAAGAGGGTAACGATTCTTGATCGTCACCTTGTTTAACTATCTGTAGTCGACACAAAGTTGAAGGGATCCATCCTTCTTCTTAACGAAGATGATAGGAGCACCCCAAGGTGAGACACTCAGACGGATATGACCCTTCTCTAACAACTCCTCCAACTGTAATTTGAGTTCACTAAGCTCATGTGTGGTCATCTTGTATGGTGCATGTGATACTAGCTCAGCTCTTGGTACCAAGTCTATGTGAAAATCGATCTCCCGCCGAGGTGGCATACCTAGTAATTCTGAAGGGAACACATCTGCAAACTCCATAAGGATGGGATGATCATCCAAAGATGTCTGTGACTCCTTATTCCTATCACTGATTGTGATGGCGAATAACTGACATCCCTTTCGCATACACCGCTTAAGCTGCATAGCAAATATCATGCGAAGAGATATGGGCCTTTGTACTCCTGTAGTCTCCACTACTGTACCATGGTCATCTACACACTCAACTGTCTTACGACGACAATCTACCTTAGCTTGATGTGCGTCAAGCCAATCCATACCCAAAACTACCCCATAGGAGCCTAATGGAGTAACATGAAGATCCACTGAAGTAGTCTAATCTCCTAGTTGTAATGGACAATCTCTGACTACAGAATCTAAAGGAACCTTAGCTCCTAAAGCTAACTCAACCTCCCACCTATCATTCTTCCTAGATGCCACTAGCCTACTACGCTCCACTATAGATGGGGAAATGAAAGAATCAGATGCCCCAGAATCAAACAAAACAAAAAATCGAATATTACCAATCATACCTGGTGCCTCAATGACAATGGCCTGATGCTCAACTTGGCGGTTCTCGACTGCTACAAAAACTTTGTGGGATTTTCCCACATCTCCCACTGTTTGCTCTGAACCTCCGGTCTGTTGTCCTCTAGCTGTAGGTCCCTGAGAGCAATCCCTAGCTAGGTGTCCCATTGCACCACATACATAGCAAGGACCTCGAATATACACCTGAGCTGACTGTGTCATGCTAGGCTGCTGTCCCCCAGTCCTACTGGAACCACTAAATCCCCCATGAGAGGACTGCTATGAACGTGCTGGAGTGACACCCTATGTCTGTGGATGCTGATCATGTCGAGGACCCTGTGAGCTCTATTGAGGCCTAGGCCTCTGACTCTGTTGCTGCTGTTGCTGCTGTGGTCTAGGTGGCCCAACTTGAGGCCTGAATCCTCCCTTTGAAGGAAGGGGAGGTCGTCGAAAGCTATGTGACTGTGGAGTGTGGTTGCGGTTTTGAAACCACTCTCGTGCATCTTGAGATTTCCCTTGAATCTCCTCTGCTATAAGGGCCTTCTCCAAAGCAACTCGAAGGTTCTCTGGATTGGCCATGTGAACAGGTCCTGATATACCTGCATTTAGGCCCCTGATGAAACGGTTGACAAGAAGCTTCTCATCATGCAAATAATCCACATATGGTAGTAGCTCCAAAAATCAGCTCTCATACTGTGCTACTAATAAACCCCTCTGATGTAGGTCATGAAACTCATCAATACGACGCTGTCTAAAATGTTCAGATAAGTAGCGTGCTCGAAACTGCTCTAAGAATGTCTCCCAAGTGAGAGTCTCTAAAGATAGGTGGTGTTTGTGCTCCTCTTGGCACCACCACATAGATGTTGAACCTCAAAGCAATAGTATCGCAACACATGCTTTTAGATTGCTTGCATAAGCACGCAATCCCATGCACCTCTTAAGGCTAAGAAGCCAAGACTCGGCCTCTACTCCATCTGTGGATCCCTCAAAATTAGGTGGTTTTAATTGTAACCACTCATGAATCTGGTAGCCTGGATCTCGATATGCTCTACCCTCATCTGGTACCTCAGGGTGGGGAATCTGTGGTGGAGGATCTAGATGGACTGATCCCCTCTCTCCCTCATCATTATACTCCTCAAGGATGCGAGGGGGACTTTTGCTAGGCTCTCTATGCTCTGACATGTGTACTTCAGTCGAGTGATGTGTCTGGTCTGGTCTAGGTCCCTCCTCTGCTGCTGGTAGACGAGCATGAATAACCCCAATCAAATCCTCTAATGCATGGAGGATTTGGGAATTAAGATTCTGTGAAGGCTCATGTTGTGGTACCTCTGGAACATGTGAGGCTACGGGTGGTGACTTGGCTCGCTCTTATCCAACACCATGTCCACGGCCACGTCCGCGGCCGTGAACCTTTCGCAATCTAGCTAGCATCCTACATGATAATGTCATAACACATCTTAACATGGTGAACACATATGCCCAGAGTTCCCGGTGTTGGAACCTAGGCTCTGATACCAAAAATGTAATGCCCAAAATTTACTCTAAAAACAAAACATGACTAAATTTGTTTTTGACACATGTTTGTAAATTTTCTATCGTTATACTAACCATACACAATGTGATGATGTATTACACGCATTAGATGACACTTCCCTTATAAGGAGATCAACAACATGCCACTCAAGGGTGAGGGTTGGTACTTAGATGAGTAGGTATGCATGGAGACCATCACACATACCTTCAAGCGATCATGAGAAAGGTCGGGGTCCGACATTTGAGAATGAGTAATTACAAGTTAAAAACAAGGATTAATTGATGCTATAAAGTTATGCTTGCTCACTCTACCACTAATTAAGCCACCTTGCCAAATTGATGAGGCCTATATTAAATTATAATTTTAATAGATAAAATGAGAGGGAAAAGACAATTTATAATTTACAAATTAATTAATAAATTTCCATTTTAATTTATTTATTAGTATTAACATTATTTAATTTTATTAATGGAATTATTATTATTATTATTAATTTAACATTTTTAAATTAAATTAATTAATTAATTTACTAATATATAATGAGACGACACTATCACTGAATGTTTAAGTTAATTTTTGATGAAAAGTCTATGAAAGGATCCAAATTCGCGCCACTCCAACTGACAGGTGCAACCTAGTCTCATTTAAGAACTGAGTCAACAAAATGCGTTTCCTGAAAACATCTTTTTTTTTTTAGGGATAATACTAAGCCCAAATTTTTCTATGATGTGGACAATGAATAAAAGAATGCAATTTACTCCATACCATACAGTCGTCCAAGGCTAAGAATAAGCTTCGAATTTTATTTTATTTTTGTTTCATCTTTTTGCCACTTGACTTTTAGCGTAAAGTGATATGTCCACATTGATTTGACCATTGGTGCAGTTGCTTTTATTTTATTTTATTTTATTTTGATATCCGTGATGAAGTGAAATTCTTTCCTATTCTCAATATTTTTTTGATGAGCCCCACGGGATACTCTCAGCCAGTATGCTAAAAAGATGGGAGCGCCCTCTATCCAATGCTAAATGATGGTGTTTAGAGCTGCAATGTTTTAACAACTTTTAAGCTTGTGAAAATTGGTGGTGAATAAAGGGAAATCAATAAACTCCCACTAATACATGCCACTCAATACATTGAAATTTATTTTTGGATGGCGTCCATTTTGAATATTGAAAGAAGCATGCCCTAATATCAAACCCAATGTTATTTCTTGATGCTCAGATCTTACGCGGCTAGAAGTGGTAGTTGGAAGAGTTAGTTAAGAAGGTCTGGGTGCGGTGATGGAAGGATGGGTGTCATCCATTGCAGATCAAGAGGCCACAGACTATTGTCTTGCCGATTAACATTACATTGTTTTATTTCTGTGTTATTTTGTATAATAAATCGTAGAGATTTACAGGAGGAGGGGATATCAGATTGGTGAGGTTTGCGCTTTCAGTGAGTGGGAGATCTTCCATAAAGGTTGCATCTTAATATGATCCTGCATGGGGAGATGGCTACGACTTTCTCCACCACTGCTAACACATTCTTATTTATTTCTATTTCATCTTCCCTTCTGCGTTATTCTTTTATGTATTTTAGATGTAACTCATTTATTTAAGAATTCTCATTAGAAGGCCCTATTTTTATTTTTATTCTATCTTAAGGTGTAGCAATGAACGTTCTAAATTTTGCTTTATAGAGATATGATTCCAGCACAAGAACAACTTTATACTCCTCCCAAATATTTATTGTTACAGATCTAACTGAGTTTTATTTGGAAGAATGTGTATAGCTAATATCACACTGTTATGTTTGTTTCTATATATATATATATATATATTCTGAGACTAGATATGAAAGCCTAGTTTATTAAAGGCATTTCCTGTTGTCGGAGCTATTACTCTCTTCTTTGAAGGAATCACACTATTCTTGGAGTCATAATGCACATAAAGAGTCATAAATTTGAATTTGTATTTGCTAAACGAAATGTCATTTACAAGGTAGTTGGGTAGTCATCTAGAATGATAGTATATGAATGGATATACAGTGAAAATGTAGACAACACAAATATTTACTTACATACACCTCCAAATAGGTTGCATACAAACTTTCAACTAGAAATATGTTGCCTTAATAAATAATACATACAGAATAGTGTCACCCGCCCTTTCTTTCTTTTTTTTTTGTTTATATTCCTAGAAATGTAAGCTATGCATTTCATTTCAAATGACAAACTAATGTATTAAGCTTTCCCTGACAGAATGATATATCCCATTTTCTAAGCTTTCACTATATATTTTATTTTCATTGCAAAAATGAAGAAGCTTCGTTTTTATTTCATTTTATTTTCTTTCTTGTTGCACAAAGTGCAGAATGCAAGTATACAAAGAAACATAGGGAATAGTCATAGTAGATTATAAATCTAATAACTTCCCTTCTTGACAACATAACCACATAAATTGATAGGTTTCAAATAACATTTATTTTACTAAATACACTCATTGAAATGATGAGAAAAATATACTCTTGGAACTCTTAAACAACATGGATATTTTCTTTACATCTGCACTCCCATGGAGGTTTGCACATATCTTGTACATAATCTTTATAACTGAAATAGAGACACATTTACTCTTTTACATCAGCCTTCCAAGACTACAACATTTAACTTCAAATAGGCAGATTTACTTTGACGTAGCAATACCAACTTTATCCACAAGAGCACAACTATACCAAAGGTTGTTTAGTTCCTTCTAACCTGTAAAATATACACAAAGTTTTCTCTAGAGGCCAATGGGGAGCTTACCTCCCAACCTTTGGTTGGAAAACCAACCACCCCCAAGCTAGGAGGCACTTTGGGAACCGGGTACATTCATGCCAACCAAAATAAATTAACACACAAGATACACACAAAATTATTCACACCCACCCAAGGGAATTTTCACATAACAAAGGGTTCATTACGAACCCAAAATGGGGAATGGAAGTGGACTACGCACTCCATTTTGGGGACTCAAAAGTAAACACCTTGAATAACATTCACCAATCCTTTCCACCTCTTCATTACAACCCTTCCTTCTCATTTCCTTATCCACCCCAACCATCTTTCCCATTTCATAAAAAAAAACATATGGGTACTCCTACCCTTTTTATTAACCTCCTTTAGTGAGGAATGACTAGCCTCATGGAGGTTCCTAACAACCTTTCCTCTAACTTGGTTGTTTCCTTCAAATTTGGGTGAGCTTATCCCATTACAACCCTTTTTCCCCAACAACAGTCACACAAAGAAAAGAAAACAAAAGAAAGCAACACTTAAGAGAAAGAATTTGAAATACACAATCACATGTACATAGTACAATTTTAATTAAATTGCAGAAGTGTGAGAGGGGTTTTGTCAATCTCACCTTAATCCAAGCTAGAGCAAGTGGTGAAGATGAGCACAACCCACCTCCAAGCTTTGCTTTCTCTCCAACCTCCTCCAAGCCAAACTATCTTCCAAAAAATTTCAAGTCCAAAACCAAAGAATACAAAAGAGAATCCCTAAAACCCTTGTTCTTAGTTTTTCTTATAGAATTCAAGTTTGGATTTCTTTTGGATGGGGAAGTGACACTTGTCACTCACCCATTCACCCTCCCAAGCACATTCACCCATGTGTGTTCTCACATGTGTGAGAACTTGGGGGACTTCCAAGACAACATAGAGAAGTGGGAGTGGAAAGGGACTAGTCCCCATCCCACTTCTCAAAACCTTATTTTTGCCAAACTTCTTTAAGGCCTCAAAAATGGTGCCCAATCATGAAACTAACTCAAAATTATAGGCTGAAAAGGTACCTAACCATAGGTACTTGACCTAGGGACCTTAAATCCATAAAAACACTTAAAAAAATTCAACTTTTCAACCCCCAAAAAGTGCCCTAAAGATCAAATCCGAGTTTGTCCACTTGGGTGGACAACTCACCACTTAAATGGATTGACATGGAAATTAAAACCATTTTACAAACATGCACAAATAACATCACAAAGAAAATACATTACAAAATGAAACTATAGTCCCTCCATATGGACTATAGCTCAGCTTCACTGGTAAATTTACTCAGGGTTCCCAAAGGTTACCTCCAATTTTCATTGGCCATGGAAAGTGTACCTGCACACTTGATGCACACATTAATCCATCCAATAAATCATATCTCAAAACATTTGAATCACCATTTCATATACACAAGCTTCCATCCAATTAAATAATATATCAAAATAATTAAATCATCATTTCATATAATCAAGTTTCGTACTTTCGCATAGCATATATCTCTCATATCATAACCTGGAACAAACTACCAATCATATCATCCACCTTTTTACCTAATTCTTTATATTTCATTTTGTTCATCAGGCTCTAAAATTCAAATCCAACATCCATAGTAACTAGCATAATTTAGGTCAACCATAATAGTCATCTAACTAAGCATGTAGCATCATAATCAAATCATCATAATAACTCAAATGTCTAAGTATCATGTCATCAAAAGTATCTCTAAGCAAAATCAATAACCACAACTCAAAATAGTCTAAATATGAAGTGTATCATAGGGGTAGGCCTCACAATGTTATTCAAAGAAAAGTGGTGTTTTATGTTTTAAACTATAAAACATCCATTTTTTGACTAATCAGTTATCTATGATATCATCCTATTTCTCTAAAACATTCTCATAAGCAAGGGATGAATGGAGACTAGGTAACGTGATGTTTACAAACATTTCTATGATCTCATCTTCTTTTTTTCTAATATCTTCCAAAGGGAGAGGAGGATAGGGGCAGTCAAGAATCTCAGTGCTTGTACCATTTTTCAACAAGATACCTTCATCACTAATAGGAGAGGCATCGAGAGAAGAAAAAATATGATTGTTATGAATGTCTATACTACCATCCTCACCAATGGGCAATGTAATATTAAGGATTATGTCAATGGTTTCATGAAAGATAGTAGAAGGCTGACTAACATGTTTCTTAATGATCTCACTGGTGTATTCTATATTGAACTTATAAGAGGGAATGTTGTACTTATGCAATCCATTTTTAACCATATCAAAGTCAAATCTCTTGAAATAATATATTCTATCATGGAAGAGTAAAGAAAGTGCAATGCAACATGACTTAAATTTAAATTTTTAAATGTAATGTTCAAATTTGAAACAAGGTATTTTGCTTATTACACTATGCAACAACTTGAAAGATGAAATGTTTTGAATTCAAATTTGGAATGATGCAATGACATGAAGCACTTTAAGCTAGATTTAGTAAAATGTATGGAATAGGAAGTCAACCCATTGAAACAAATAACCAAGGGAAAAAATAGAAGCACAAAAAAGCAGTTTCGAATCCTAAGAAATGCAAAATCAAAGTCAACATGGACTAAGATGCTAGTAAGGATGTATTGGTCCTATTGGTGATATTATGAAGTTATAGAAGGTGAAAAAGAAAGAAAAAAAAAGAGACACGATTCTAATCCAAAAACTTTGGGACAGACTAAGACACCAAGAAGGGAATTTTTATCCCTATAGAGGTATTTTTCAAAAGAAAAAAAAGAATTCTAAGTTGTTAACGGTGTTGTGAGGTTTCCTACCCAAGGGCCTAATGTTTAGAAACAAAAAAGTGGGTAAATAAATGCAATAAAAAGTGACTAGTGACAAGCAATTGGATGTGAAATTGAATGCAATTTTTTTAATTTTGAATGCAATAACAATGTTCCTAAATGTAATTAGGATGATGAGCAATTCACTTTTCAGTTTTTCAATAAAATGATGAAAGAAAGAAAAAATGAACCTATATGCACTTTCACTAATGCAAGATGTAATGCAACATAGATTTAGTACCTTAATGAGCTTCAAATTAGAAAAATGTATGAATGCTCTAAAATTTTGGGTTCACCAAAATGATAATAGGAAAATAGAGATGCTTTATAACCTAGTTCACAAAACACCTCTATTCTCTTATTATCATTCAAGGATGTCCTAGGAGTCCCATTTGGATTGAATATCTACCTCACAAGGTGAGTCAATTCTCAACAAGGAGGACCTAGGATAGGGTTCTTTCAGCTTTGATGGGTTCACTACCAAGTACAAGCTTGGAAAAGATAGAATAACATTAAACTCTCAAAACCTAGTAATGCAAGCCAAATGAATAGTGTGAATGATGAAATTAAGCAACACAAAGTTAAGGTATGTGTACCTAGGAAGTATGGAAATGTGAAGAGGATTCCAAAAATACAAAGATGCTATCAAAAATTACTAAGAAATACTAAGATTCCCTTACTATTGTCTTAGTCCCACTATTATGTTTTGGTGAAAGATGCAGAATCTTTGGATGTTGAAATTAAATTTGGAAGCATTTCTGAAAATATCTTTGGGAGGTCTAAGACACCCTAGGTAGTGACTAATTCCCATTTGGAATTTTTGGAATCTTTGAAAGTGGTCCTAAGGCTTGATCTCTACACTTCCTTCTTCTTTGATCTCAGGTTTTGAAAGTTATGGATTTGGCCTATAGGTGAGTTTTAGTGAAGATGAAAACTTTGCAGTGTAACTTTGAAACTTTGAAACTTTACACTTCAAGTGATCTTCAATTCTACAATCACAAACATAAAAGAGGAGAAAAACTTGTTGATTGTTAGTGAATGGGGGTTTACCTTGGTCAAACCCCTTGTAGATAATTAAACCAAATGATTAAATGAATGAAATGAAACAAGAAATACAAAATATGTAAATGATGTCACCTTGGATGATCTCTTGTAAAGAAAATCTAAAATCTACCATGTAGTGGCCATGAAGAATTTAGATCTTGGATCCTTGGATATGATGTGAAAAATGGTTGCAAATAGATCCTAAGTGATACATCCATAATATTATCTCAACAACATGAATGTATGCACTAAACCCTTGACATGATTCTTGAATTTTTATGATGGATCCAAATACTTGAGGAAATGCTCTTGAATGCTCTTGTGAACTTAATTATTCTATGATGAATGCTTTGAAAAAATAATTGAATTGAAATGAGTGAAGGAACCTTGTTTTTATACTTATCTATGTTTAATATCCCAAAATTACACCACACAAAGCCAAAATATGAATTCATTAATTAAAGGAGGCTAAATCCTGCCAAGATTTGAAATTGAATCCCAAAAATAAGACAAGGAATACTAAGATTCCCTAGGTGGCCTATTATTACCAAGGCTCAAATCTCAAGGAAAAGAATCCAAAAGGGAACCTTTTTAGGTGCATTGAAGGTTATGGTCCCAAGGCCCAAGGAGGACAAAGACTCCCTAGGTGGAATTTTAGTCCTAGTCCACAAATCAAGGACACATAGATAGAATCATTAAATGATCATTTATATTTCAATGTATGTTGGGATTAGCCATAAAAATATATAGTTCATTGGGCTTGTGGATACAAAATAGGACCAATTAAGACATAAACAGGGATAAATAAAGCAAGGTGGGCCCAAACAAGTGTGAAAATGCAAGGGTATGCATTTTACTACACTACACCATTAGGCTTGTTATAGAGTAATCAAACCCATTATGCATTTTCATCCATGCTTTTGGTTTGTCATATGTATCTTGATATAGCTCATGCACATATAATAAATATTCAGTGATCACATTCTCTCCATAGATGGGAACAATTAATATCCTATTAGTGAGGTTATCATTGATTCAATAGGCTATGTAAAGAGGACCATCAGGTCAACACTTAAGTATGTCATTTCATGAGAAAGAAATGTCAAGAGGATTTTTGGTTGAGACCTTATGAGGTCTAGCTTTGATAAATACTATCACTTTATCTATGAGATGTGGTTTCATATGATCATCATCCATGTTAATATTCATCACATGATTCTTAGTTTCACTAGCTTTGACAAATGAAACAATGTGTTTATGCATGGGATTTGTAAATATTTGTAAATTTTTATGGGTAGGGGCTACAAAATTATTACCTTTGTCATTCATACCTCCAATTTGGAAATGATTATTGCCAATAATTTTTTACACAAGATGTTTAAGACGCTTATAGTATTTTGTACCATTTCCATATTGTTGATGGTAATAACAATAAATATTTTTTCGAAAGCCTTTAGATAATGGTATATTAGGGTCATGTTCTCTAACAAGAGGTAACATAAGGATGCACTTGTCAAGAAGTTGCAACATGATATTATGAAGGGTATCAAGTAAAGGAGTGAACTCCCTATCCCTCTCCCTAAAAGGAGTTGTTTTTCTTATAGCAGCCAATTGATTATTAGTTTGTTGAATCATTTGAGGGGAATTTAGCTGTAAAAAGACCTTATTCTTCTTCTTGAAAGGTTGATAACCATTTTGAGTTAAAGATTCATATTTTTTAGTATGACTAGGGGGATTTTTCACATCACAACCACAAGTCAAATATTGATAATCATGAAGGGTAGTACATAACTATGTGAAAGATGGGAATCTCAAAATTTCAATTTTTCTTTAGAGTTTATCTTGTAAGTTGGCAATAAAAATTTATTGAAGGTTGTATCATGAATCTTAATGTTTACTTGTGAATAAAGTGTTTGGTATCTTGCTATGAAATCAGTCACTTTCTCCTCCTCTTTTTTTGGCATGTCATTAAATGAACAAGGGTCATCTTAGGACCCATGTTAATATGGAAGTGGTTGTAAATGGCATTAATTAATTCATTGAATGAATCGACTGAATTGTTTGGTAAAGAAGAGCACCATTCTAAAGCAGTATACATCAAGGACCTAGGAAGGATCTTAGCCAAGAGTTTATCTTCGAAGAAAAAATCACTACACAAATATATGAAGGTGGAAAAATACATGGCTAAAAAGATCTCCTTTCCCACCATATTT
>VDFB02347790.1:0-24702 GCA_007258455.2 Sequoia sempervirens | reverse complement strand
CTGAAAATGTCTTCTTATAGGTTATGCATCCATCGAAAAATAAAATCCACACACTTTCCACCCTCATTCCTAGTGTAAACTACCTCCTGGTACAAAAACATCTTAATGGTCTCTTTAAACCTTCTTTCAGCCAAAGCTCTCAAGCTCCTTTCACACAAACGTACTAGCTCACTATCTCCCAAAGCATGGAGCTCACTAGCTCCCTACAACATGGGCTTTTGAGCAAATATAAATATGCAACAATGGAGTCTTGAATTCCTCTCTTCAATCCAGTAGCATCTCCCCAAAGCCCCCTCCCCAAATGACAAGGCATCATAGAATAGAAGTTTTAGAATGAGAAAACCACTATGGTTTTCCAAAACCATAAGAAAAAACACCTCCTTGGAAAACCCACATCCCATTTGGAGAAATAATCATAAAAATAATAAAATTACTCATTGCTTACATGGCCTTCACATGGGAACCTAAACCGTGGCCAATCAAATTTGGTCAATTATGGCACCTTCTTTGATTCCTAGTGGCTCTAACAAGTCCAAATAAGGAAATGCAACATGTAAATAAAGTGGCCCCGACATGTAAATGAATGCAAAGCATGCAATTGAACATGAAATAACATACATGCATACCAAGTGTTCCCCACCTTGAAATGGGATGCCCAAATGGAATATTCCCCCATTTTTCCTTCGAATCATTTACTAGAGCATAATTCCTCAAAAATTACATACAATTTTGCCACAAGGAATATTAAAAAGTTGCAAATTAAAATATTTTTTCTTCTAACCTCTAAGCCCTTATTGAAAATAAATAAATTTAAGTAACAATATTTTTAGTGATGAAATAGTGCTAGTACCCCTAGATGCTCTTGCATCATAAGTGGTATTGAGAACTGAGTGTAGATAGGACAATAAATCAATTTTTAAATAGAAATTTAATTAATAAATAAGGAGAAATTGAGTATATGCAACTAGACATAAATATTATAATTGATCATGATGGTCATCCACTAACATAGATATAATGTTCTTTATTACATATTATAATTTACATGTTCATACTTCAAGTCCTCATTTTGATAAATGAAAAAAAAATAAACTTTTACATAATCTACAATTGTGTCTACAAATAGAACCATAATCATAAAATTAATTTAATTTTTTATATCACATGTAAATTTTGAATCCTACAAAGTGGTTGAATCATAGGATACAATTTTTAATGTCAATACAAGTTCATAGTGTATCAAAAAAATTATGTTCATTTTTGGTTTGGATGAATATAGATCTTGGTCAACTTAATATCCATCCAATCCAAAAATGAGGACAGTACACGATACCATCTTCCATTTAGCACCACATATATTTGGAACCCTAAAAATTTATATAATATTGGCTTATGTATCTTTAGAAAGGATAAGACATATGCAATCCTCAATGAATAAAATATGTGAAGATTTAAATAATATGGGACAACGATAGTCTATGACTACAAAATAGGGATGTTTTATATAAATATCAAATGCATGTAGTGTGTTCATATGAGCCTATAGCCCATATAGCAAATTTTGAAAGGATAAAAGCCCCAAAATAAATAAAATATTTGTGCTCTTCTAGATTTAGTAACACTTTTTGTGTTGTGACAACCCATCACTTTAGCAAAGTATCATGGCTTCCAAAAATTAGATGGAGTGTTTCATAAGTTACACATCTAATCACTAAGAGGCCTACTATGGACTTTTATTTGCTATAAAACCATCTTACTCTTCACAAAAAAAAATCAATAATTCTTGTCTCTCCACTTACAACAATATTTTATTAATCAAATAAAAAAAAATTTCTTCTCTTTCTTATTACTAGAAAAATATTCCCTTTTTTCAAATTTTTAATGGTGTACCTAAAAATAACTATTTAACCATGCTACCCTCTTCATAATCCTCACCAAAAACCTCAATTAACATGAGTTTATCTTGATATTTCATGAGAAAGTGTGTTGACCTCTTAGCATCCATAAATAATTAGTATACATTTTAACATATTCAAGATCAATATATTTTCTCTCAGAT
This sequence comes from Sequoia sempervirens, assembly GCA_007258455.2. Taxonomy (NCBI): domain Eukaryota; kingdom Viridiplantae; phylum Streptophyta; class Pinopsida; order Cupressales; family Cupressaceae; genus Sequoia; species Sequoia sempervirens. The sequence goes on along the minus strand of VDFB02347790.1, from coordinate 22,643 downwards.
TTGAGAATAGAAAGAGGATTTGTTGTGATTTAATGAATACAAAAATGTAGGGATGAATTTTAACTCCTATATTTTTTAGAAGTTGCATGCTATCATTTGTCTTCTCAACAACTTGTATTAATAATATTTTCCCACTCACCTTCTTCTTACAACTACATTGAAATAAATATTAATAGATCAATAGGGATAACACGTAGGGACTTATATTGGTGACATATTATTATTTAAATATTAATTAAAAAATGAGGAGAATTAAATATCAAGCATACAAAATTCATCAATCAATAGAAAACCTAGTACAATCTCAACTTTTCTTTCTTCCCTCCATTCATCTACTTTACCAATAATTTGTTCTCTAAATTAAACATAAATTTCTCCTATATCCCCTATAAATAGTGATAGAAGTACTTGTATCTTTCTATTCATGGCATCAATTTCATGAAGTATACTATAGGAAGTTTTATAAAAAAATAAATGCAAGTAACTTGTACAAAATGTTGCAAGACATATTTCTCTTAGAAGGATTTCTACTATCCTAAATCAACCAAACCTAAAACATTCATCGAGTATTTAAATTTATGCTAAACTAGAATGAATTCACTAGTGGTTCATACCATTTATGTGATAATGTTTGAGTTGTTTTCCATGCTTCAAATATAAAAAATAAGGTGCAAAAATCATGATACAACCACAAATGATAGATACAAAGGCATGGATAATTTTTAGCTTTAAAGCTTGACCTAGTGAAGGATTTAAGGTTCAAATCATAAATATTTTTTTTATGTCAGATGTTCTCAAAGGACCAAATTAATAGGACATTGATAGAACCCCTGAATATTGTTTTGGTTCCTTGTCTCATCCTGCAAGATTTTCGTTAAATTCATCTCTTTGAGCTTAGGGTTTTGCTTACTATTCATTGTTTTAGGGTTTTATGTTACATGGGACCCTTCCTTATTAACCCTCAAGCTTGCATCCTTGCCAGAGCTCTAATTTTTCCTTGACCATCTATGTCGGTTCCCATTCTTTTAAGTTACATCTTGAGCCATTGAAGCCTGTGAAATTTCCACACACCCATTGGCTAGGTCCAAAATATTTATTTTATAAGGTTGAGGGATTGACCTTGTTGTGCTGAATCCTTTGAAGGTATTATGGTTTAAGCCCAGGGCCCTTTGTATGTCTCATCCCTAGGTGGTCCCTTTTCTTAAAATGAATTATGAACATATTAAGTGTCCCATTGGAGTCCCATTTACCACTTCATTCATCGCTCATTCTTGAGATAAGCTTTATGAATGAAAATTCCTCAATGTGATCTCGCGATGAGCAGTATATATCTTTGCTAGGTGTATTATAGATGGGTTTTGAATTATGAGATTGTATTAGTGATGTATTGATACATGTGTTCTGTGTGTTATCATTGACTTCCTTTTTATCGCTAATTGCTTAATAATATTTTGTTGTAAATTGGTGATGCGTGATGACCCTTTGTACTGTTGGCATCACTTTCCATCACTCATCGCGGATTCATTCCAAGCTTTGAGTTTCAAAATAGCGATGAGCAATGAATTCATTTGTTCAAACTTTTTGTCGTTGATTGGAATTTCTCTTATGAGTGATGTCTCTTGTGCCTATGATTTTCATACAAGTGTACGTGTCTTAATCTTGTTTCATTTCCTTATCTCCTGTCATTGATGTGGTCCGTAATTCGAAACATGAATCAACAATACGCGATGGGAAATGAATGTGATTGAAGATGGGTTTTAATTTCAATGGATGAGATCTCATCGCATGGATGCTCACATCATTGATAGGTCTTGCAAAGGGTGAAATATATTAGCGATGAGCGATGGATTCTAAATGAAAGACAACATGGCAACATCCTGAGGACATCATTTAAAGAAAAATAGAAAGTAGTGAGGTGAGAGGAGAGCCGTTGATGTGGTTTTAAAGCAAGATGATCAATGACTAGGTTTTAAATGAGAATGGCTAAATGTCAATTCACTTGCATGAGATTTCTATCATACATTAATGGTGTTACATCCCATTTCTTGGTCATAAAGAAGGTTTCTGGCTTGTTTCCTACACATTTGGAACTGCTCAAGAGTAGAGGAGAAAGTTAGAAGCTGAAGAAATAGTGTGGAGAACTCCAACAAGCAATTACAATAGCATTAGTATTAGTTGTTCACCCAGGTAAGAAAATTGTTTTGTCTCTTCTTGTTAAGTACTAAATTGTGCTAAGTTTGAAAGATAGTAGGGAATTTGAGAGATAACTTGCTTACAGTTTACTCATTGAGTATTTTACAGTGGGGTGATAAATATTGTGTAAGGTTTGGGAGTGTTTTATTCTGTAAATTATGGATTGGATTTTAAAACTGGGTAGATCTTTTTGATTAAGAAAACTGTAAACCCTAGTCTTCCCATATGCAAATATGAATGAACCAGAGCGTAGTGAGTCCAACATTAGGCTAGAGAGAAAACCAAAGTAGAAAAGGGTTAAAAGGCTCAAGACCCAAGATGTTTCATCCACAGTTAAGTCAGAGCCACTTGAAACATCTAACCCTACTTCAAATACCCTTGTGGCATCCACAAGGTTAAGAAGTGCATAGAAAAATCAGGATAAATTCATGGAAGGTGCTTCTAGAGAAGTAAAAGAGGGTGGGTCATGAATTGGCAAGAGACCTACAGGCCAAGTTGTTGTGATGAGCAGATTGATCGATAATGCTGGTGAAATTGGAGAATTGGCCCAGCCTCAGAGTGGATGGCAGTTGTTCTTATATGCTTTTAATAGAAGGTTTTCAAAGAAGTCAACATGTTACCTATGGGGGCTTAACCTTGGGAAGCTGATGGTACCTAATGTGTTTTTGGAGGTAGATGTGATGATGGAATTGGCAAAGCATTATGATTCTACCGATAGAAAAATTAAGAGTGAGAATGGCAATGTAGTCCTTGAGGTGACAAAGATAAGATTGTGGAGATATTTGGGTTGAATCCCAATTACATTGTTAACATCAAGCATGTGGACCTATATGGTGAGTATGAGAAAAATAGTTTTTCCTTTAGAAATAGATTGTTGGTGCGACATAGAAAGAGAAAGAAAATATTTAGCCCTAAAGATTTGTAGCCCTTTGAATGTGAAGAATTTGTGGATTATTTAAAAAACACATATTATTGTGTGAATCAGGTTCTAGCTCATAACTTTGAAGCTACGATAACTCCTGATTTACTCGTGATGGCAGCGATATACAAGGTCACAATTGGACCACTAGTTTTCATTATGCTTCATATGTTGTAGAGAAAATGCATCAAGATTTCATGAATCTAAGGAAGGAGGTCCTCCCTCTACATTTCCCACATTATTCGCTAGTGATCCCATAATAGTGGTTTACAATTTTTGGCCAAACTGGACACTAAATTATTATTTTTAACTAAATCTTCACATTCGGGCACCTATAGCGGCTAAACTGTGAGGAATTTGAAGATGGTGCAAACTAGAGTCTCATCAAATTTGTCTGTAGATTCTAAAAATATTTTTTCAAAATTTTTGGAATCAAATTGCACTTTTTCCATCTCCCACGAAAATAGATTTTTTTGTGAAAACAACATTTTTAAAAGTGACGACACCGTATAACACATAACTTTTTTTCCATGAAGGATAAAATTCTAATTCTTTCAAATTTAGATTTGTAACTCTGATATCTAGTGCTTTCACTTGGTTAGATAGTTTTTATTGAATATTTTTTTCCTTAATCAAGTTTCAAAGTCAAACAAATTACAATTCGTGACACAATGCGACTGTATAACGCTGTGAACTTTTTGTATATACCAAAATTTAATTTAATTTTTTGTTGGATCAAGGACTTAAATATCTGGTGCACTCATATTTTTCAAAAAAAAATTGATAATCTTCTATTTTTCCACATGTGAAGAATAAAGAAATTCATTTTCGATGAAAAACCTATGTTTAATAAAACTTAAAAAACAAATACATAACAAAACCAAAACATATTAAAATTATATTCATTGGATAGCTTGTTCCGAGGAATACCATAATCATTTGAAATAAATTTTAAATGAATTCATTTGATCCCCCAAAATCTAAATCAAAAGTGATTTTTTATCAGCATTTTGATAGGTGTAAAGGAGACGCATTTATAGGTATGGTTTAAAACTAGAGAGGTTCTATCCAAGGGGGTTTGATCTAAGGTGATTTGATCAAACCCTCTTCAATTGGAATCCTTAAAATGGAACTTTTTAAGGCTTAAATCATTATATTTTCTAAAAATATGTGATTTCAGCTAAAATTCGCTCCTCTCAGGAATTGTAAACCACTATTATGACAACGCTAAATGAGGGTGATCAATCGGAAAAAGAAAGTTGAAATTCGAGAGTAAGGGACAGTTGAGGGTTTTATCAAACTACCTTTAGATCAAACCCCTTGGATAGAACCTCACTAGTTTAAAACCATACCTATAATAGAGTCTCCTTTACACCTATCAAAATGCTGATAAAAAATCACTTTTGATTTACCTTTTGGGGATCAAATGAATTTATTTAAAATTTATTTTTTGTAAGTATGTAGTCCTTATTATAAGCTTCCAAAAGTATAATTTTAAATAAATTTAGTTTTATTGTTATATTTATTCTTTATTTCTTGTGAATGTAGGTTTTTCACCAAAAATCAAGCTCTTTGTTCTCAATATGTGGAAAATAGAATATTATCAATTGTTTTTTTGAAAAATATGAGTCCACTAGATATTGAAGTCCTTGATCCAACAAAAAACTAAATTTTGATGTACATAAAAAAAGTTATGTATTATATACCACCTATGTCTAAGTTGTAATTGGTTTGAATTTGAAACTTTCGATTAAGAAAAAAATATTCAATAAAACACTATGAAACCAATTGGAAGCACTAGATATCATAGTTACAAATCTAAATTTGAAAAAATTATAATTTTATCCTTCATGGAAAAAAAGTTATGTGTTATACGATGAGTGTCACTCCTGAAAAATGGTGTTTATTGAAAAAACTAGTCTTCGAAGGAGATGAAAAAAGAAGTGTAATCTGATTCCATAAATTTTTTTTTAAAATATTTAGAATCTATAGACAAAATTTCACAAATCACTAGTTTGTATCATCTTCAAATTCCTCACGGTCTAGCTACTATAGGTGCCTAAAAGTGAAGATTTAGTTAGAAAAAATCAGTTTAGTGTCCAGTTTGGCCAAAAATTGTAAACAGTACTTATTGTGGGATCACTGCCAAATATTTGGTGTTTGCTAATGTCATTAGATTTGGTATCCTAGAGAGTTTGGGTGTGGTACCTATTCATAGGCTTTCACCAGAAATAAGAAGCATCATGCACCCAAAGGAGATGGAAAAGTCACATAAATAATATAATTGGGAAGATTTGTTTTTGCACTCATAGTATACTCTGATCAAGGTTTATGGAGCCAAGGTGGCACCACACTGCTTGCCCTTGTATGTCTCTGACTAATTGGATTTTATGGAGTTTATGTGGTAGATTATGAAGGTCATGAATAAGATTCCCTAATATATGAGACCTAGTGAACTTATGTGTTTGGTGTTATATTAAAATGCATATAATCCTAAGATGGGAAATGAATTGAGCTCAACAAATACCCTCAGTCTCTGAGGGATTCTTTCAAGATACCTATGCATATTGAAAATAATAGAAAATAGTCTACAAAGGTCAACAAGAGGGATGATGTAAAATTTTTACAAAATCCTAAAGGACATCAAAATAAAGTTTTATCCTCTAAAGATAAACTTGATAAAGTTATGAGTGACTTGAAAGATTTAAGTTACAATGTGGCCAAGAATGAGAAAGGTTTATCTCAAGATAAACCTAATTATCAGATACAAGACATAATACCTAAGTTTTCTGATCAACCATACAACACAAACTGACACAATAGTAAACTTGTTCAAAATAACCAAAGGACAATTTCTAATAGGGAAAATCTTGATCCTATAAAGAAAAGTAATGAAAATTTTATAGAGGATAATACTTGGTGTACACCTTTTCAGTTTTCTCATTCTTTACATTAATGCATGGCAGCATAATCCTTGGAAGAACAACAATATCCATGTGATGATTGTGACAACCCATATAATGAGAACCATGATGTCTAATAGGCTATATTTACTCTTGTGATGAAGATTGTCTTGAGATAGATGTTGATGAAAAATTATGCAATTCAAGTAGTTACCACCAACATTTATATTTTTTGAGGATGAAGAAGAAGGTATGCAGATACACAATGTTGAAACATTAAATTCTGATATTAGGATTAGAAGACCATCAAAAGAAGAGATTAGAGAATTGACTATTGTTGTAATTGCTCAAGTTAAGAGAAATTATAATCTAAGGAATAGGGTAGTGAACAATGACCAAGGTAAAGTTGGAAGCATGTTTATTAAGGAGCATAACAATGATAAGAAATATGAACACGCTTATAAGCAAAGAGAGGATCTTAGAAAAAAAGGATACACCATGAGAAGGACAAAATTATAAAAATCCTGCAGATCAAGTTGTTTCTCCTCTCATCAATGCCATATGTCAAAATATGAAATATGAACAAGAGAAGGATACTAGGTGTACTCAAGAGGGTAAATCAAGTGATAAGAAAGAAAAAACTAGTGATCAGATTACACTAGTTTGTGACATTCTAAAGTATACTGCTATTGATATGACTCAAATATTGTCATAGATTAATGTATTTATTCCTTTATTAGAAATGATGAGAATAAAGGAACATAAGGAGAAGGCAGTTGACCTTATCAATGGAGCAACTTTGGCCTTTGATGAAAAAGTGATTACCCCTTCTGAAATGGGTAAACAAAAATCAAGGAAGGTTGAATGTGAAGGTATAAACAATGAAATACCAAAAATATTTTTGGGCACTACTTTGATTGCTTTCCCAAATTAGGTTGACCCTTTCTATGTGAATTTGCAAGTAAATGAGAAATTGGTAAAAATTACATGATTGACTTAGGGGTATCCACCAATGTTATGCCTCTAGGCATTATGAAAGAATTGGGACTCCAAGTGAGTAAATAATTTGGAAAATGCTTTGCAATGTACTCTATGGAAGTGCTAGTTATTGGAATAATGAAAGATGTGAATTTAAAATTGGTTGCATTTCTTGAAAAGGAATTTTTAATGAATGTGACTAATTTTGATATTCCACCTTAGTATGGAATGCTTTTGTTAAGAAGGTGGTCGACAATAATTGGGGGGAGTATGAATTGGATCTCTCATATTCCATAATCCTTATTAATCACAAGGATGTTAAATTAAATAGAGAGAAGAGATCCTCCAATATCATTGAAGACTCATAGCCAACTAAAAATGTTCATTTTTTTGATGTTGACATGGAGAAATTTAGAGTTGTCGAGTCACAACATATAATCTAAAGAAAAATTGCACCTCTATTTGGAGAAGTAAAAGAACAAGCTCAAGAAGATGATATTTGGACTATGTATTTTGATGGAGCATGTTCAAAGGAATGATCAGGTGTAGGGGTGATTCTCATATCAAAAAACGTAAGTCCTATAAATACTCATTCTCATTAAAATTTGAGTGTATAAATAATGTAGCAGAGTGTGAGACTTTGTTATTAGGACTTAACATGGTAGTCAAGCACAAAATCACAAATATTAAAGTCTTTGGGGACTTTAAGCTAGCTATATCCCAAGTTAGGGAAAAATATGTGTTAAAGCACAAAAGGTTGAAGTAGTACACATATGCTATTTGGGATACTATTAAAACATCTGATGCATTTTCAATAGACTAGGTGGAAAGAGAAAAAATACAATGGTGTATATTCTTGCAAATATAGCTTTAAGGATGAACGATATTACCTTTACTAGAATATACAAGGTTGAGATCCAGATAAGGCCATCTATTCTAGAAAATGATCAAAACTAGAAGGTATTTAATGACGATTCAGATTTGATGAAGTTCCTACAATGTATAGATTAATACCATGGCCTAGAGATTGACTTCCAAAGTTTTGTGGAAACTATTAATGGGAAGGACACTATATTTGGGAATGAGATAATCCAATTAAAAATAATAAGATTACTAAGGGATTATTGGATTTAGAGTGAGTTTTTGATAATGTTGATAAATGTGATGTTAATCCAACTCCTTCACATGAACAAGATCTAGAAGAGATAAAATTAGGAACAAAAATGTACCAAATAAGGTGTACATTGGAAAAATGTAAGCCCAAAGGTCAAAATAATGCTTATTTCCTTGCTTATGAAATACAAGCATTTATTTTCTTGGTCATATGATGACCTCAAGGCCTACAGATAGGATTTATTTTAGCATGATGTTCCTTTCAATTTAGATGCAAACCCATTAGGCAAAAGCAAAGAACTATTAACCAAAAATTGACACCTAAAATGTAGCAAGAATTGATGAAACTTAGAGATGGTGGGATTACTAAACCAATCAAAAATTCCACCCAGATTTAAAATTTAGTGCCAATAAGGAAAAAAAATGGAGATATAGAACAGTGTGTGGATTTCATAAATTTGAATATATCTTCATTAAAAGATAACTACCCATTGCAAAACATGAAGACAATTTTGCAAAAATTGATTGGTTGTGAGTTGTTGTCAATAATGGAAGAATTTTCAAGCTATAACAAAGTAAAAGTTAAAGAACTGGAGTAGTACAAAATTACTTTTACTATACCATGGGGTACCTATCAATGATTTTTTTAGTGGCTAATATTTTCCAATTGGTTAATAGTTTAAATTTGGGAATCAAAGTTTGGCTACTAGTTCAAGTTGTAAGGTGACTTGAATCACCACATTTAAAAAAAATAAAAAATTTAGTCTTATTTAAATCGCCAAAGTTTTTATTTAAAAAAATTAACTCAAAAAGTAACCACAATATTCGATACATGATTAGATTAGATCTACCTAAATTTTATATGTTAATGTATAAATCTAAATTAATTCACAAATAATATATCATAATTATTAGTTACTTTAGGTTATATAATCAATATTTAGTTTTGACAATTGATTTAAAATATAATATAAAAACCCTCATTATATTCTGTTAGGTAAAATGTACCATGATTTGTAATGCTCATGGGGCCTGAAATTGCTTTTGGATCATTGATCTCAAAAGAGATCAATGGTCTAAAAGAAATTTCATGCTCCTTGAGCATTACAAGTTGTGGGTACATTTTACCAAATGAAATACAACAAGATCCATTATATTATATGTTAAGTCAATGGAAGCGACTAAATATTATAGATTCTATACCTTAAACCCATAAATGATTTCCACCCTTGGGACCCTACTTTTCCATAAGAATTATATATTATTAAATTAGAATGATTCACCATGCTAATTATTAAATTTCCTTTTATTTGCCAAGATTTTCTAATATTTTTTACAAAATTTTATTAATGTAAATATGTCATAGAAAAATGGCCCCTTGTCATTTTCATGGACTTTTAGGTTTTGTTTCATGGTATTTGATATATTTTTCTTTGATTTCATGTTGCAACATGGCTTGAACATGCATATTTATGTACTAAAATTCAAATAACAACGTCTTGTGAAGGTGTTGTAAAGTGTTGTAAGACATTTATACATTCTTCTAGACTCTATTCATTACAATTCACCTAAAAATAGCCTTTTTACACATCATCAAGTCCTATTTTGAAGTGTTGTAAAGTCTTGTAATAAGATTTCATGCTTTTCTAGGCACAACTTCACTATTTATCCCTTTATTTTGCTTTATTTGACCCCTTTATGCCCTCATATGTCTGAATTAAGTATATTTTTGAATATTATCCCAAAAAACAACATTAAATACAACATATTTCCTGAGACATATGTTCAGGTCCTAGGTGGGACCCATTTTCCATGGGTGGCGAATGGGTCTCCCTTGGCCCCAAATTCAAAAAAATTAAATTTTCCTTTCAGGTTTTTATTCAAAAACACTTGATGTCTGCCCATGATGAGGTATGAATGGTAAACTAAGGCACAAATGTGTATAAATAGGAAATTTTCACCTTATTTTATATCTCCTACAATCTCCTCATTCATTCACACATCTAAGCATTCAAGCATCTTACAACATCAATTCAAGAAATATTCAAGCACTTTAGAGCATCCATTGACATTACTTCAGACATGCATTATCAAGGGTTTGGTAAGTTGATAGCATTTGCATGTTATTATTTTGTCATTCTCTTTCATTCAATTATTTCGTTAATGGTTTGATTACCAAAAGTGGGGTTTGACCAAGGAAAACCCCTATTTGCTAACCCTCAACCATTTTTCTCCATTGCATGTGTGTTTGCAGACCTAGGTATGTAGATTTAACAAGTATCTTGGTGTTGAAAAGTGGAGAACAAGTCAACTAGGTACTTCAAGTCAACTTATTCTTATTTCTTGAAGCTTGGAGAAGGGTTTCTATCCATTTCCTATAGAATTGACTTCGACAACCTGACAATCAATGATTTCCAGATCTGGTGTTATAGAGTTGTCTCCTGATTTTTCAAAAAATTGGGAGAGGAATGATTCACCTCTAGTGGCGAATGAGTCCCACCTTAGGACTAGAAATCTAAATTTTGTCAGATTCTGGATCCCGACAGACATAAACTTGTTTTCAACATTTTTTCACCAGTAGGAGGACTAATTCGCCACCTTGGGCGAATGAGTCCCACTGTGAAAAATCAATGATTTCAACCAACATTCTCACCATTCCAGATTCATCAGATATTTTCTAGGTGCACTCTATTTCTGCCTATTTCTTTTTATTTTGCATATTTTCTTCATTTACTTCATTGTTTGCATATCACAATGTGTTTTCAAAATTAGCTTAAATCTCACTTTTGCATTCATTTTCATCCATTTAATTTAGTCAATTGCATTTAGTTTAGACAACATTACACATAACATTATTTGAATGAACCCTTAGCATTTTTGGGACCTATCTCTCTCCTTTTAGGTGAAAAACCCTATAAGAGCTAGAGAAGTCCATAGGAAACCCAAAAATCAATGATTCATTTTGGTGAACCTGCATTTTGAACACTTTGCATTTTTGATTTCATTCACATATTGCATCTTATTTTACATTTGCATCAACACTCAATTAGGACATTTTTTTTGTTTTTGCATTCTAGGACTTTTCATATTGCATTAGTGAAAACTTCATTTACATTTCATTTTTGCATTGCATCTCATTAAAAAAAAAAAATGCATTATGCATTCTTAGTTGCATTCTGTAGAATATTAAAATCATTTTAAAATTTCTGAAAAACACAAAAAAATTGCATACTGGGACTCATTCGCCAGCCTAGGTGAATCAGTCCCTCTGCACTTTTTAGACAACATTTCTGGCATCTTTCTAGCATTTTTCTGCATTACAGTTATTGTTCTTTCATTCTATTTTAATTTCTAGAATCTCTATTTTTATTCATTTATTGCATCTTAGTTTCTTTGCATCATGAAATTTTCTTTCAATAAGTTTCAGAATTCATTAAAATCATTGATAAACATGTCCAATTGTGCCTTTGGCTATGACCCTAATGACATTGAGCTACCTTATGCTCCTTCAACTCCTCATAATTTTCCTCCTTGAGATGTAGACATCATTGGAGAAGATGATGTTAGCATGAACAAGTTCTACAATGACCGCCTTGATAAATTAGAAGCCAATGTATCCTTTTATCCCTCCATGAAGTCACAAGATCTTCCTACTATTGCACCTCCTGGTCACTTTGCATATTTATATCCTAAAATCAATGAAGGACCTAATGTTCCTCCTTCAAGTGGACCTAGTTCCTCTAACCAAACACATTCATACCCCTTTTATGATCACAAAGTCACAAACACTTCCATAAACCTCGAAGCAACATATGGTAATGGTTTCACTATCTTACCTAAACAAGGTTGTGACACAAAACATGAACATGACATTCATCAAATTCTTGAACAAAAACCAACCAAAGTGAACACAACAGGACTAGGATATCAAGATCCTTCTCATCCTATTAGACATCCTCTTCAACCTAGGAGACTTCAGGATGCTAGTACAATGATCTTGAATGCTCCTCCTGACTTGAACATTCTCCTTCCATGTGAAGGATGTTAGGAACCCCATGGGTCCCCTTCCTCCTTTTATACAGGAAAAAGGAGAATCTAGAAAACAAAAACGGCCATACAAATTGAAGAAGTTAAAGTTTCCTACACATCCTCCACCCAAATGTGAAAGGAGACTTCAATTGCTTTTAAACAAAGGTCTTATACTATTACCACCTTCAAATAGGTTGGTCATTCACCCTAATGATTCCCACATACCATATTGAAAATATCATTGTATTCTTGGACATCGAACAAAAGCATGTTGAACATTGAACAAGATACTAGACAAGAATCACTTCATTGATACCGATTGCTTTCCTATCATCCCTTAAAACATCATTACCTTATCATTCCATAGTTGCAGGATCTTTCATTCTCACTATTGCATGATCCTTTCCATCTTCACCCTTGGCTTGTGCTTGTTTTCCCCTTTGTGGACACAAGTAGTTGTTAGCCTTTGTCTTTGTAATGCACTTGTCTTTGTCTCTTAACTATGTTATTCCTTTTCTTCTTAAGCATTCAAGATTGAGAAACCAATCATTTAGTTAATGGTTGACTTACATTTGCATTACTTATTCTTTTTTGTTTTCCTTTTCATGTGTGTATTGTGTTCCCCCATTGTTACCTAGATTTCACTAATAGCTCATTTAGGTAGAGCTCTTTAATTTCAAACTAAGAGAAATGTAGATTTTATCCTCTCCTATATTAGATTCAATTGCATAAATGAAATAAGTCAAAACATTGCATTTACAAATTACTGCATTTATACAAGTGCATCTAACATAAGAGGGATTTATCACAAATCTCTTCTAAAAAAAGAAGTAATTTTTATTGATACAAAAGTGCATATTTGTCTCAAACAAGCCATGAGACTAACTTGACTTATTCAATGAAAGTAAAGAAAAGCATATACATGAATAAGTAAAAAAATACAAATGTGCATCTAAGGAGAGGGACCAGTCATTTTCTGAGAATGTCTAGTTCAAGATGTGTTGTCTTGCATTGTTGCTGATCCAAGCTGCTTGACCCTCCTAGCTCCTCATTATTCCTAATTCATGCAAATGGCAATAGCAATGATGTTAGAGAAATGCTCTAAGAAATGAAAACTCTCAATCCTTACATGAACATACACCTATGCATGTATAAACTGATCTCTAGATACATTAAATAAGAAATGCATACTGTAGGTGTCTAAGGGAACAATGAAGTCATCAAACACATCTAAAATATGCATTTATTTTAAAAACTTGTTTGCTTCATGTGTAGATATAGGACATGTCTTGTTACTGTTTTGATTCAACTAATTACAACATGTGGGGTAAATGTGGCTCCCATGAGGGTAGAGCTCAACATTGCCTTTGATGTTTTAAGAGGTATGGGAAATTGAGCAACTTGATCAAAGATATACATGCTATTAATGCATTAAATCAATATGGAATCACACCAGTTGATCAAATTTCATTATCAAATTCAAAAGATGCAACACATTTTGTTGGACATGTCTTTCAATCATCTTAGGTGGATCCACGATCCATTTTATGAAAAGAAGTAAATGATTTCAGAGATGCATCAAGTTCAATTATGCATCTCTTAAATAATGAAGGAGAAATCAAAGCATGACTGAATCCATCATGAAGCATATGGGGCAACAAGAAGAAATAATCCAAGGTACTATCAAGTCCCTCTCACCTCAACCCTATTGGAAAACCGCACATCACATAGGATGATGAGCTTTCAGGTCACCAACATAGGTGACATGTGTTTTCCGACTAGGATTAAAGTGAGGAGACAGTATTTATTTGTTACACATGATCAAAAGGACTGAACTATTGTGAAGACCAAGCAAAAAAATAGTGGGGTAGCAAGCAATCATAGGGGGTGCATCATCAACAATCATCAAAGAAGGAATAGTCTCCTAGGTGTCACAAAGGTCAACCAAAAGTAAATGAAAAGTAGTCACAAAGGAAACAATAATGGTGTACTTAATTCTACACTCAATGGATGATAGCCACACAACATCAGCAGGGGGCATCCATCATCCAAATCTTAGTCCACATAGCGTTTGATATAAAACTATTACATGGAATTTCAGGGAAAGTATAGAGGAAAATCATAATAAAGAGGATAGAAATGGCCTTAAAGAGGTAAGCATCCTCAAAATATAGCCATGATCTCATGCTACATCTCATAAAGGACAACTCCTGTCAAGGGAATGATCTAAGAAAGTAGTCTTCTAATCTGTAGAAGCATCAAGTCATTACAGTTGCACCATGAATGTATGAAAAAATGGTAATAATGAAAGCTTTGACAATGGGAAGTGACTCCATTAAAGATACATTCATATGTGTTGTGGATAGTCATAATGCAAAAGGACAATCTACCTATCCAAGAAGACCACAAAGCATAGTTCACTATAGAAGGGAAGAATTAAATCTAGAGACATAGGAGCCACCAGGAGCATCTAACAGTAATGATGCCAGTATTGCAAGAAAAAATCACAAAACCTCAATGGAATCTCTTGGCAATTTTCCCTGTGACTTCTCAACATTTAGTGAATTGAATATTGGAGGTAGTCTAGTTTTTGCATCCAATATTTCAAATGAAAGAGTTAGTAATTCTTTTCAAGAGGCTTCCACTCAATCCAATGCAATTAGTTATACATGTGCTTGGGGATGAGATAAGGAAAAAGAAGAAAATGGTGTGGCTGAGGCAACAATGCTAGATGTGGAAAAGATTACAAGTATCACTCAGGTTTGTTTAAGCCAGGAACATGAATCTTATAACATGTTTAGGGGATATAAAGATATTAAGTTATTATCTAATCATGGAGAACCTCCAGAAATTGGTATATCATAGAACTCATCCTTTTCCAATCATAAAAGGAAGCGTAAATTCGTTCAGGATGCAAGCATTTCTCGAGAATCTGTTTCTACTATGGGATACAAAGAAGATTGTTTAGCGGAGGCACTAGATATCTCTATGAAAAAGGGTTATGGTACCACTATGGCTTCTTCTAGGTAGGAACATGAAGTTTTGATATTCCATGTAAAAAAAAGGCAGTGGCTACACAAACTAATAAAGACCATTGTGGTAACAAACCTTATACAACATTAGGTAGAAAATTTTGTGATCACAATAGTTTTAGATATGTCATCAAAAGTCATCATCATAAGCCTACTCATTTGAGAAAAGACTCTCATATGAATTCCAATCGCTAGTTTTCCCGTCATTCCAAAACAAATAGCTATGGTGCCAGCCAAGTTTCTTACATTCCAAGAAGATAGTTCCAAGCAAACAACGGGCACAAAAATAGTGTCAATCCTAGTATTTAGACATAGGTGGTAGAGGGTGACATTTATACCAGCAATGAAATTTATGGTAGAAATGTTGTTCATACAAACCTTCCTCCATACCAGTTGGGAGGTTATATTAATAATGGAAAAGATCAATGACACATGTGGGATGGTTTTTAGTATGCATTCCTTGGCAAAAGTTATAACCCAAGCCACATAGGAAAATGGAGAAAGAATAGAAAACCCACTTGGGTTTTTTCACAAAAAATGCAAATACATAAATATTAAAAGAGAGCTTTCATAAAGATATTGAAAGCAAGCAAAGTATATGATGCCATATTTCATTATCCATGGTCGTGCAAAAAATTGTTTTTTTTTCTACAATAAGGCAAGAAAACCCAGCTGGGTTTGTGGTGAAATGCAGATTCAGAAATGACAAGAAAAAAAACCCTATTCTATTCTCTTGGCCACAGCCTAAAGGAGCATAATTCTTCACAAAATCATAAAGTAAACTAGTGTTTTAAAATCCAACATCAAATTCAAAGGGAATTTAACATTATTTTCTTTATTCTTCAAGAATGGAGGCTCGAAATAAGCTATTTTTCTCAAAATCTAAAAAGAATGGGTTTGTTGGAGTTTACCTGATCTTTCTTTTGCTCATTTTCTTGCAATTTGTAAAGAATTTTGCTACTAAAGAAGCTTCCATTTGAGCTGCATGAAGTCACTGATGGCAGTTGTTTGATGGAGAAGTAAAAACAAAAAGGAGAAAATTTAGAACAAAGTTCATTAGAAATATGTCTATAGCCATGGCCAAAATGCATCAAAATGGCCTACAAAAGATTGAAAATACAGATTTTTGATCCAAAAAATAGGTTACCTTGGTACTTGAATGAAGAAAAGCACAAGATTTCATCAATGACTAGTCAGAATCGGCCAAAAAGCACCATTTTCTATGCCAATTTCAAACCCTCATGGCGGCAACATATCATTTTCCAGAATGCTTGAAGTGAAAAATGAAATGCTTTTTGACTTTTTTCCCCATATTTTGTTGATTAGGGTTAAAACCCCATTCTTTTAAAAATGAAAACACATTTAATTGTGAAGTAGGGGTCGAATGGTGGATTTTAGACTTAGGCATTTTTATGCCTTATGTTTTGCCTTTTTTCAAAATTACTAAGTGTTTCAATATGAAACATGTGAAATGTGCCAAGTGCATGCTATTCCTTTGACCTTTGGTTATAAGATGCTTTCGAAACTTGGTGAATGTGCCTTCCAAGATGTGTGGAGTCCCTAATGCCCACATAAGATGAAATTTAGACCTTTATTTTTCCTTGGAAAATTAGAGATGTTGATCAAGCGTGTGGCCTTGGAGTGTAGAATGAGGTAAGTGAAAATGATCAAATGCTTTGGGAGGTTTTTGAATTTTCTTAATGCTTTTGGGAAGCATTTGGATATTTGTTTAAGTGGCGGATTATAAATCACTTAAGAAAATTATCTTTTTTTAATGCAAATTAGTGCCTTGTGTTTTTAAAACACACATATTGCATGGGTCAAGGCTGGGAGACAAAGGTGATGACTTGTCAACATGGAGAAAGTATGGAAGGCTTGTTTTGACTGGTTTAGAGGCTGTTTTGTCACACCTTCAGTGTGACCTTGGACTTAGCTTGACTTTTCTACATTTCGAGGACTTTTTGGAGTAATTTTAGAAGGTTCTTTTTTTCTTTTATGCCTCATCTGACTAGAACCTTCTAGATGGGTAGGCATGAGAGTTGTGTGATATTTTTTCTTAAGTAACTTCATTTTGGAATTTTGGAGGGAGTTCTTTCTTTCCAACAGAGTGATAGCCTTGTTTTTTTGGAGATATTTTTCATCATGGAGTAGTATTGTAACTTAGATTGACTTGTGATATAGTAAGCTCTTTGAATCAATAAAATAGAGCATTATACCTTCTCATTTAATGTTTCATAGTATGTTGTTAGTGATTGATCAATTTTTTTTGTGAAATTTATCTTTCCTTGCAAACTTGTCTCATGTTTAGGCATTTGTTTAGCAAATAATGGATGGTAACAGTTTATAAGTTGTGTTAGTCAATAGTGCTATTAGTTGTGAAACCATTTGTTTTCCATCTAAAAGCCTTGTTTAGAAACCTCCTTATAAATTATTTAAGAGAAATGCATGTGAAAATGAGTTGTGTGAGAAAATTTTTATGATATTGTTTGAATGTGATAGGCTATTATCAAGTCCTAGTTGTTTTTGGTATATCACCTTAGGTATTTTCAGTTAATGTTAATGTTTTATGTCTTTCTTACCCTTTACCTAAAAAATTAGTAGTTAGGTGGCATCAAAAGGGGAGCCAACCTATAATATGGAGGTCTACTTTTGAATAGGACACCCACAACCTAAAAGCAGTCCCATGTTACATCCAAACCTACTAAGTTTTCTTTCATAGCTTGGCATTAGGGGTGTAGATTTGGATCACTAACAATTTTGGCACACCCGGTGGGATGGTGAACTACTGCTCAGTTCATTTTTTCACATTTTATTGCTGCTGTTTGGTGTGTGCAGAAGTAGTTTCAACCTTTTGGAGCATTTTCTTTACATACCTGATGACTTTGAGAAGTCTTAGTAGTTTTTGTATGATCAAGTGCTGGTTAGATTCAAGTAAATCTGATTTCTGCTCATTTTCTAGATTCTTAATGAATAAACATGTCCATATTTCATGGAAACATGTCATATCACCCAACATATCATGAAAATGCCAATTACCCACCATTCCATGAAAATCATGCATGTGTGACCTCTTACCAACTATACCACACAAAACAACTTGCTAGTTTTATTTCAAATAACCATGTGACAACAAGTTACTAGCATCCTCATTATGTTTCCCACCCTCCCACTCTTGCTCAATCTCAATATCAAATAGTATATTCCTAGAACCAATCTCAAGGAGGATATTTTGTTCCAAAACAACAGTCATGTTCTCATTTGTAGCCCCAAAATGCTAATGATATAGGGATTAGAAATATTGATAGTATATTGCTAGATTTTGTAGCCAGTTGGATGAGATCAATAAAGAACAAGAGTATCAAATACAACAACAGGAGGTTGACATGCATTAGGAGGAGTTAGCCTTCCATACATACATTCAAGAGCAGGAGATGGAGATTCAAAGGAGATAACATGATGAATGTCTTGCAAAGTAGATAGCTGCTAAAGAGGAGAAAATGAAGTTTTTGTTTGTTCAAGTGCAAATTAGTGAAGCTTATTTAGATTATCAATTCAACAAAGGTATGAAGCCAAGGAAACCCCTTCCTTTCCTAGTTTTAGCTCAATTCCTCTTGTAATGTTGAATCATCCTATGAGTGAAGAGGTTCCTAAGTACAAGTTCCCTAGCTTTAGACAAGAACCTGTTGAGCCATTGAGTTACCCTACCAACAAGCCTTCTACCTGTAGGTTTTCAAGTTGGAAAGATCCATCTGCTCCACCTTGTGAGGTTCCCCCATCTATCATTCAATTGGAACCATGCACTAACATACAAAAAGTAAAAGAAGAGCAGACCCTTGGCCAACACAACTCATTTTGTTCAAAATTGGATGAAAAGGAATCAAATTTGCTAGAGGAGTTTGACACTCATGCAGAAATTCAACAACAGGTTCACAAGTTTGAATAAGAAACTTCTCATGGATATGATATGCAATGTCTTGTATGGTTTGATGAGCTTCCTTTCTACTGTACAACAAAGCTTGAAGCTAATTTATCAGCTAAACATTTTTTTCAAGAAGCTACTTCACTATTTGAACACTTGTCTGCCTTCATTGAAGAAGAAAAGCCTATTTTGGAGTGTAATATCATAGAATTGCACCTAGGGGCACTTCCATATTTTGACATTTATGCCTAACATTTATGGCACCTTGAGATATTAATGAAAAAATCCCATGGGTCAAAATTTCATGACTCTGACTCCATGTGGACAAGTGGTTGTGCAACAGAAGCCTAGCGACATGTTTCCTGAGAATACAGGCCTTGCACAAATGCATGACGCGTAGACGTCTACGCGGCGTGCTAGCGTCTTTTCCATTTACCAAGTTCAAAATGCATAATCTAGAAGGTTAACCCTTGAGACATGTGTCTTGGAAGTTACACTCAAAAAGTAACGGCTCTTTATCACCCTTGCAAGCATTAAAAACTCTTTTTTCCTTCCATTTGAGTGTTGGAAGATATCACACTAGCTCTCCATTTGCTCCAACTTTGAGATTTCCTCTTCTTTGATAGCAGTGCATTCATAGATGAAGCCATGTTGGACTAAGGTCCTCCCACTCGCAGGATAAGCTCTCAAGAAATCACTCAACAGTGCATCTGTGTGCTCCAGAGAGGGCCTTGGCCCATGGGTAATGCGCTCTCTCTCTCTTTCTCTCACTTTCCTTTTGTACTCATTTTTTCACTATTTCATGGTGTGGGTTCTACTCCCAAGTGGGTATTGCTTTCACCACATGCTTATCATGGTGCAGTTTCTACTCCTGAATGGGTATTTCTTTCACCACACGCATTGTTTACTCCTTTAGCATTCCTTTCCAACTTGGCTACCCATGGAGGTGGAAACATCAAAGTAGGTTTTGACTGAGGCAGACCCCTACATAGCCACCCAACAACTTCCGCCTCAGTATTGTGTGTAGGTTAAGAAAAGGAGCTTGGTGTGAAGATTCAAATGATCCAAGAAAGGTAAGATTTCCCTAAGTATCTTTGTATTTACTTCAGCATTTGGTGTTCTGATCAGTTAAGTAGTCTAGTACAAACTCTTTCTAAGTTTGGAACTGAGGCATATTCTTATCCATTGAGCTCCCAAGTTCTTTGTCACTCAGGATGCCAGTGCACCGCGCTGGCATCCTAGAATTGCACTGGCATCTTCTAGCTGAGAGATCCCTCTTCTAAGATAAGAATCCTCTAATCTTGCTCCCTCAGGATCTTCAATAGTCTTAGCTGAAAACATAACTGAATCCTGGTTCTTTGTTATTTCATTAATCTACTATTTTTAGTTGTATAAGTGTAGTTTGTTTTGTGGTGATCTTCCAAGAAAGGAGAGACCCCTATGTAGTGAATCTCTCTTATATCATATTTTGGTGTTCCCGATGTGAACCTCAAAACTTTCTTTTCAATGTTGCATGTTCATGATAATGGATTTTCTAAGGAAAATTTTGATATGTTGGAGGATGCTCTAGATGATTTCTTAGAAGCACTCTCCTCTATCTACAAATCTCTCGAACAAGTCTTCTCTTGAAATTTTGAGGGATCTATAAATGTGGTGGTGGTCTCAGTGGCTCCTCTGAGCCCTAAGAAACCCATCATGTATGTAACCCCAACTGACTCTTCTGTTTATGGAATCTCATGTCGTAGCAATTCACTAGACTTGTATTCAAGGTTTGTGAAAGCTACGGACTCTACATATTATAACAATTTTTTTAAAAATCAACAACCTTTTGTTCCTACTTCACGACCTTCTATCACTAATCCTTTACCACCTTCTCAACCAAACCTTCCTTCAGTACCTAAGCCTATGATCAAAGCACCAGGCGACTATGATCTTGATGAGCAGCTTTGTGTTACTCCAGCTAAGATCTCGCTTTGGGACTTGCTTCAGACCACTCCGATTTATCAAGAGATGCTTCAGGAAGATTTACAAAAGATCCTCTTGCCTGCCTCTACTAGGCCCATGGATTTTAATGCATTATTGGCTCATATTCATGCAAATTCGTCGAATATCACATTCCACCTGCAAGAACTCCTGCCTCTGGATATGCAAAAGCAAACAGAGCCCTTGATGATTATTGTCAATGTCAACAACATTAGTATTAGGCGTACCCTCGTTGACACTGTTTTAACTCTCAATGTTTGTGGTATGGAACTACTACCTAAAATTATAATTGACTCATCTTCTTTAGTAACTTCCTCCTTGTACATTCGTGGATTCGATAACGCTGGCTGCGAAGCTCTAGGTATGATAATATAGTTACCTTTTCAGCCATGCCCCATTACCTTACTGACACTGGTCTATGTGATGCCCGACCCCTTACCATATAACCTACTCTTAGGGAGACCTTGGATCCATGCTATGGGTGCGGTAACTTCTACATTTTGTTGTTCCTTGAAATTCATTGTGAATAATCGAGTAGTTACAGTTAAAACAGATCTAGAAGGCATTTGCCTCTGTGAATTGGCCGCCGCTAGTCATGCTTTGACTATATCTACCCTCAAGAATTGTATTCCATCTTTGATGACCGATGCTATGGCATGTTCTTCATCGATACTCTCTATGGAAGTTTTCCCCAAGGCAAGTGTCGAAAATGAAGAAATGCCTAAGGTAGAAGATCCTAAATCTCCCTTGTCGACTTCTCAAACGAATGCTTTCCTTGGAGACAATTGGGGTTCCTTGAACTTTTTTGAATTCTTCATTGTAGAATATAAGGTGAATCCCTCATGCGTGGACCTTACAGGTCCCCATAACACAAAAGTGGATAATACTCCCATGGAGGAGAAGAAGTGAAACCCTATTCAAGAGATCACTCCTTGTGTTGAAGAAAACAACCCACCTCCTTCAAAAGAAATTAACATTTGTGAGCCTAGAAAGGAAGGTGGAAGTACCCCTATAGAGACGTTTGACATCCATTGGTGGAAAAAAGCACTCTATGTGGATCCACCGCCCCCTGAAGTTTTGCAAATTCACTATGGGCTTGGATATGAGCTCACTTCTCGATATGAATACGGGAAAAAGGACCTCAGACATATCGAGCAAGGAATTCAGGTCCCTATCCATCTTAAGTTGTGATGACACAATTTGGGACTAGGATGTTCCATTGAACAGTCTAAACAAAAGCCTTGGTGGAGTGTTAATATGATTTTTAGTCGATCCATTAAACCTTGCTCGAATTGAAAGTTAATAGAGGAAAAGGAGCAAGTTGAGAAAGTCCCTCTCGATGTCTTCTCTTTGAACGAAGAGATAGAGGAGTTTCTCGGTGCTTATTCCCCGTTGCCTCCATATCATCACAAGAAACGATTCTCGTATCGTTTGCATAGCCAAGAGTACCTTGGAGAATCTATCTTGAATGTTGATGAGGAGGACCCTCTATCTAACACCAGTGACGACATTGCGATACCTCATCATGAGGACCGTAACTCCCTCCTTAAGGGGGACACTATTGAAATCTCCAT
>VDFB02347789.1:0-10507 GCA_007258455.2 Sequoia sempervirens | reverse complement strand
ATTGGATAGCTTGTTCTGAGGAATACCATAATCATTTGAAATAAATTTTAAATGAATTCATTTGATCCCCCAAAATCTAAATCAAAAGTGATTTTTTATCAGCATTTTGATAGGTGTAAAGGAGATGCATTTACAGGTATGGTTTAAAACTAGCGAGGTTCTATCCAAGGGGGTTTGATCTAAGGTGATTTGATCAAACCCTCTTTAATTAGAATCCTTAAAATGGAACTTTTTAAGGCTTAAATCATTATATTTTCTAAAAATATGTGATTTCAGCTAAAATTTGTTCCTCTCAGGAATTGTAAACCACTATTATGACAGCACCCCAGAAGATTGAGAAGAGGCTCTAGAAAATACAAAGGTAAGTTACCCTTTAAATGCTTTAACTATAAGATAGGAAACTTTTCTACTAAATACCCTTATAGGAAAAAGGATAACACTGAACAAGAAGAGGGTTGTCAAAGGAAGAAACCCTACCTCTCCAAGAAGAAGATCTTCTTTAAAAATAAGAAGAGCCTTTACACAAAAGAAGAAATGATTCATCTAATGTTAGTAATAGTTCATACGATGACCGTGATTGTGCTTTTGTGGCTGAGGGAGATGAATTCCTATTCATGGAACTAGGAGCAACTTCTAAGGATCAAGAAAAAGAAGAAGTTGAAGATTCTGAAGAAGAAGAAGAAGATAAAGTGGATCTGGAGGTTGAACTCATTTGTACTCTAGATGATATTGAAAGGCTAAGAAAGGAGAACAAAAAATAGAAGAGGCATGCAAAAAATGAAATATAAAAACTATCCAAAAGTATTGAAGAATTTGATCAGATGGTAGTCAACCTAAAGACACAGGTTGAAGAGGCTAAATGAATGGAAGAGGTAGTTAATCTAAACTACAATCCAAATCTAATGAATGCATGAAGCTGGAAGCAAAAATAGTGGCTCTGATAAAAGAAATTGAAAAGGCTAAAGAAAAAATAGACAAAGGTTTGAAGCTGAAATAAGGCTTTGTAATTCTTGATGAGTTGATTAACTCACAAAAGTCATGAAAAGAAAAATGTGGTCTTTGTTTTGAAAAAAGAAAAATTTCTATCACTAGTACATCTGCAAACTTATATGATAACTTCAAAGCAGAAGGGAAGCTTGAAAAAAAGAAGGAGAAGGATTGCACTAAAGATTCTAAAGAAAATGCCTCTAGAGATGCAAAATTAGACATGGGCACTATTGATGTGAAGCAAGTTGAAGGAGAAAAGAATTTTGCAGAAGACAAGAAGAATAATAAGTTAGTCTTTGGAAACTCGAAGAAGAATAACACAAAGGGAGTTGATGTAGATGGTTTCATAAGGGTGAGAGACTTGAAGAATCCAAAGCCAAGAAGACCTCATCTTGTATAAAGAAATGCTATGAACGACTATTCCTCATTTTTCTATGGTTATTGCTATACTTGAAATTAGTTTTGTCATAGGGCTAGTGAATGTAGAGTTGTACCTAAGAGGAGAATAAACTTTGTGAGTAGAAATTCATTTGCTCCTTTGGTAGATATAAATATAATATGTTATAACTACAATAAATTTGGTCACATATTTAAGAAATGTAGAATTTTTTTTGTAAGACCAATTGTTTAAAGTAAAAGGAAAGGCATGCCCCCCAAAGTGAACAAAGGCTCAAAAGTTTCTGTAAAAGAGAAAGATAAGACAAAAGAAATCCAAGAAAGTGTGGAAAGAGAAAGATTAAAAGGCTACACAATCAATGATTGCTCAAACAACTTCCCATGCCAAGAAGTAGAATTTGTGGGTAATAGATAGTGGTTACTCAAAACACATGACTGGTGATAAGAGAAAGTTCATCAAACTGAGTAGATGTAAGGAAGGATTTGTTAGTTGAGAGACAATACTACAATAAAAATATGTGGCAAAGGAACTCTAAGAATAGATGGAAAATTTCCTACACATGATGTTCTTTATGTTGAAGGATTAAAAAATAATTTTCTAAACTGTGTCAGCCAAATGTGCGACAATGGATACAAAGTCACTTTTAATGTAGAAGAATGTAAGATAAGGAAATCAGGAAGATTAGTTACAGAAGGAAAAATAAATGAAAGCAATATTTATAATCTCAGTGAAGTGAATGGTAATAGCTGTCTAATGGGATAGGTTGATGAGAGTTGGTTATGGTATAGAAGAATGGGTCATGTTAAATTTAATAATCTGGTAAAAGTGAGCTCAAATAATCTTGTTAGATACATTCCTAAGATAACCAAACTTGCAAAGACAACTTGTAAGGAATGTCAGCAAGGTAAGCAAACAAAGTCTGGATAACAAAATAGTATTTAACCACAAATACTTTGGAGTTAATGCATACTGATCTTTGTGGCCCTACAAAGACAAGAGGACTGAAAGGTGAAATGCACTTCATGTTGCTGATAGAATATTACTTAAGAATGACATGGGTAACCTTTTTGAAGGATAAGTATCATGTATTTGAAAGATTCAAAATCTTTAGGTCCATGGTTGAAAAGGAGATTAGACAAATAATCGAGTGCTTAAGATCTGATAGAGGTGGAAAATTCACCTCCAATTAGTTCATAGAATACTGTGAGAAGCATGGAATGAAAAGGAAATATTCTATAGAAAGGAATCCACAACAGAATGGAGTTGTTGAGAGAAAGAATAGAAAAATCAAAGAGATGGCCAAAACAATGCTAAATGAGGCCAAGTTACTTGATGTGTATTGGAGAGAAGCAGTACATGCAATAATATATACTTTGAATAGAGTCCAATTGAGGGTAAATAGTGAGAAAATGCCCTATGAATTGTGGTATGGAAAACTTGCTTTAGTTAAGTACTTCAGAGCTTGGAAGCAAATGCTACATTAGGAGAGAAGAAGATAACTTGGGAAGCTTTGAATCAATATATGATGAAGGAATATTTCTTGGATATTCCACCCAAAGCAAGGCCTACAAATGCTACAACAAAATGTTGCACATAATTGTAGAGTATCAATGTTAAGGTTGATGAAGAATTGAAACATGTTAAACTTGACAGAGAAATCAGTGAAGAAGAATCAAAATCTAAAGGGGACGTAGCTAATGAAGAGGGTGAGGAAGTAAATGAAAAAGAATCGACAATATATGTTCATAAAAATCATCCTGTAGAACAAATCATTGGTAATGTAGATGGAGTTTAGACAAGGAGAAGAGCTACAAAGAACAAAGAGCATTTAAATTTTTATCTCATGTCTCAAATTGAGCCTAAGAGGTATGTTGAAGCTACCAAGGATGAGAATCAGCTAAAAGCCATGGAAGAAGAACTAAGCCACATTGAAAAGAACAAAACTTGGGAATTAGTTCCAAGACCCCCAAATAAGAATGTAATAGGTACAAAGTGGGTCTTTAGAAACAAGATCAATAAGGATGGAGTTTTTGTAAGGAAGAAGGCTAGATTGGTGTGCAAAGGATATGCACAAGTGGAAGGCATAGATTTTGAAGAAATTTTTTCTCTAGTTGCTAGATTGGAGACCATAAGAATTTTTCTAGGATTCTCCATTTATAAGAAGTTCTAAGTCTATCAGATGGATGTCAAGTTTGCTTTCTTGAATGGGAACCAAGAAGAGGGAGTCTACATAGAACAACCTAAATGTTTTAGTTGTCAGAAGAAGAAGATTATGCTTGCAAACTGAAGAAAGCACTATATGGTCTAAAACATGCACCTAGAGCATCGTATTCAAGACTAGACCAGTACCTACAACAACAAGGATTCAATAAAGGATGTGCATATAACATTTTGTACTTCAAATAACAAGGTGAGCATATGATATTTGTTATTGTAGTGTAGAAAAATGTACACCTTTACATTTTCATACTATGTTTGTGTCCCCTTAATTAATTGGACTTAATTAAGCTACTAATTGCCTAAATTATGCATTCCAAAGCCTTATTAATCTCATTTTTTGAAAGGGGAACTTATATTAAACAATTTTCATCATTAATTAAAACACCTTGAAAATTGTGTGTCCTAGACTTAGGTCCTAGAAGGGAAAATGGGTCCCCTTTAAGTGCCAAGACCCAAATTTTAATATGTTTTTAGTGGCATTTTAATGATTCAAATTCAAGTTTCAAATGTCAGCTTGTGGAATCTAATTTTTAGGAAATTAGATAAATACCTATAAATTAAAGGTCTTTTTATCAATTCAAATCTAACACACTTTATGAGAGAATTCCTATAGCAAATATTATTGTCAAGAGCATTGAAGAGCAGATTTACCGGTCATCTACAATAGCAATAAAATTCATATCATCATGCCAAGATTCATGTGTGTTCATATCATGTTTTGGAGAAAACATTATGATGCAGGTTTCAAGCATTCAAGCATCAAATCAAGCAATCAATCAAACCAATTCATGCAAGATATAGACCTGTAACGTAGTGAAAACACAAGCTAATTATATCCTTAAGTTCAAAAAATTACTTTCATCATTATAATCAAATGAAATAACATACATCGATGAACGAAATTTTATAAAAAAAAAGTGGTGCCTTCATTAGATTTTTTTTCCATGTCAGCTTACACATGAGATATCATCATAGCAATGCATGTAATTTAAATACTGAAATGTAGATTAAGGAAAGAACAAGATCATAAGTGCATCCACACAAAAGAAAACATAACACAAATATTTTCATGAGTGGAAAACCCCCGTAGGGATGAAAAACCACTCGTAAAAGTGCCTCACTGGCTTAATAAAAAAATACCTTTCTCTCAGTGCCTTACTGGCTGCAAATTCTCAATAGTTACAAGATGCTATACGAGCATTCACACTGTCACAAAGTTATGATCATTCATTACGTATTTCTATATCACAAAGAGAATATTGTAGTTCTTTTACAAGTTACATAAATCTACAAGTAACGATTTCAAGTTTTCCCAATGCATCATCTTTGTTTAGAAAATTAAGGTAATACCAACACTATCATGAGTCGCTCCCAAGCAATTGCAAATAAGACAATTCTTCTTCCAATGACCTCTCAAATATTACACAAGTACACTCACAAACATAGCCAATTACGTAAAGCTTCCTGAAAATAGTCCCAGTCCTGTTAGAATGCACACATGCCTATGTAATTATATTAAGAATATTTACTATTGATTCATAGAGAGTTCAAAAATGAGGGAATAAGGTTATAAGCGAGTCAAGAGTGTATAATAAACCATAATGTATGAGAGAAGTGTCATCATTGTAAGTGGCTTTTACAAAGTAAGGTATGATTCTACATTTAAGTATCTTTTAGTCATGATGCAACATCCGCATTATCATTAAAACTAAGGTCTACTAGTAGACAAGTTACTATCTAATTATCTCTACAACCTAATCTACCCATTCCTTTGAAAGAGTTAATGTTGCTTTGTTTGCTAACTTAATGATCTCGTGAAGTAAATAAGTACACAGTTTCTTCTTTACACAGGAGTTATTTTGTGTCATATTCATTAATTTTAAAACCAAGACACACCCATTCCTTTTTATTCACTATATAAATACATCTAGCATTACTAGTCTCCCAAATATAATCCTATAAACCAAGTCCACGTTTTAAAAGCAACAATTTATTCTTTTGAATTTCTTTTAACAACTATGTAAGAAAACACCAAACCATTAGAAAGTATATAACCCATAAAAGATATGTTATAATGCTTAAATCTTTTGAAGAGAATGAACTTTTCCACAATTAATTAACCCAACTCTTAGCATAAATCTATTAAATACATGATCTAATGATCTAATATGAACTTGTCTAAAATGCATCACTTATCTATGAAGAAATTCCATTACTTGACCTACTAGAAATAGTGTTTTCAATACTTGAGTTTCAAGGTACAATCACAAATATGCCTAGGATTATAACCTCTAAATTAAGAGAATGAAACAAAAAGTATTTATTCTTAAATTATTGCAAGACTCATGAATCTAAATTTCCATGGAACACGTATCATTTGAACCTAAAATCTCTGTTTGGGTGCTCTATCTTTGGCCACTGATCTCTCTGTAGTATGAAAAGTGGATTGTTCTTCTAACACCTCCCTCAAGCCATAACATTTGGTATTGGAGATCCTAATCTTTTATTACCATGTTTATTTCCCATTCCTTACAATTTGGGGCTCCCAATCTACCCCTTCTCCAAATTTAATAATCTTTTTAAAATAGGTGAACACACTATGATAGCACCTAAAACACGTTAAAACTTCAGCCTCTAATTGCTATGGAATGCTTCAAAAATGTTGCAAATAGTTCATCACAAGAAAATCCATCTTTTCCAGAATTGTTGTCATAATAGTTTCTCTTTGACATGGAACATAAGAATTTTGACGTAATTCAGTTTTGTTTCAGATCATTTATAGTTTTGTCACCAATGAAGTATGCCAGACATGTTCCCACTCACACTCTGAAAACATGTAAAAATAAGACACAAAATGTGTGGGGTGAAGAAAAGAGAGAATTGTAAACAAGGAAGGATTTGGGTGGTCCTCATTCGTGCAGATGCTTCCAGCAATTGAATAGAGGAATAAGTGACATATTGGGCTTCAGTCAAGTATTGCACCTGTGCTTAACCTTGAAATGGATACATTCGGCTCTGGTCAATGCAAATAGTGTGCATTCAGTCGAAACAAGGTGAATTAAACACATTTGACTCCAGGGCAATATGTTTTGATAAGACAAATGGAGAACTTAAGTGCCCATAATTTTTATCTTTCAACTGTTTAGCTAAAAAGGATATTTGAACAGTTAGAAAATTTTGTGATGACTATTTGTTTGGACTACAAAATTAGAGTACAGTGAATAAATTAAAATATATATCTAAAGGAATTTGGAAGGTTAGCTACATGTACTAACTTTTATCATTTAGTCTGATTGCATTTTGAGTTTGAGTTCTAATCTAAATGGAATCGCCTCTTAAAAAGGTTCATTCTGTATTCCTTTACTGAACAATTTTGAACTATTTTGAAATCGTTCATAAAGGGTTAGTTACAAGAACACCGCCTTGCATGACGCTTGACCAACCACTCACAGAGAATTTACTTTTGTAAGGAAAATCAAACACATATATCACCTATATATATATTTTATTCTATTTTTCCCAGCCTGGTTCATATACATTGGTGTATATAAAGATATTTGCATTCAAGAAAAAGATATCAATATGCAAGTTCGGTGTGTATTCCAGACACATAAAAGCAAAGGCAGATGAAACAAGGTTTACCTCATTGATCATGGTAGTGACGGGCGTCGACCTCCCCCCTTTAAATGGCTTTGGTTGCCAGAGGCATAACAAGAAGTTTGGCTCATTCCGAATGGATTGCCGTTTGAAGACACAATTTTGCGTAAACCCCACCTAGTGAAATACTTAATAAAGGTAATATATAAATAAATAGACAGTATAATATATTTATATATACATATTCGGTCACAATTTAAGCACATAAACATTAATTTAACCTTAAAGGATAAGAGGATTTACAATCTCGTATAGGTAAGATCAAGTCAGCTTCCAATAGAGACTACAATCTTCAAGTACAAACACAAGGTTGCCAATATTTTGGGGATTCAACATAAGGATTACTCCTTTCCACAATTCAATAACTGGTTCACACATTTGAAATCAAAATACAATGAAAAAAAGAATTTAAAAGGACAGAAAAAATCTAGAAATCGTTTCTTGAAGATTTTTCCTCTCCTGTTTTTCATCCTTTCTTCCCGTTCTTGATTTACTGTGCTTCCAAAACCCCCTCCCCCTGTTTTTGTTATAATTTTCTTCTTTTGAAGTTTTTCTTTTCACATTCCTCATAACCAAATGTTGAAATTCCAATAATATTTCTGTTAATGTTTATTATTTATTTCACAAAGAAATAATAATCAAAATCTTATTTTTATTGCATATGAAGTATTTTATCCTTCAAAAATAATAATAAGGAAGTCATTTAATTTGAAATCTTCTCCTCTCTTTAAAAAAAAAAAAAATATTTATTCAAAGTAACTAAATAAGAAATCACCTTAGTTTGCAAATAAATAATTATCCATAACAACAAAACATTAAGATTTAATAGCATAATGAAATATTTAATTGAACTTTAATTAATTCTTTTGTTTTATTATAAATTTATTTAGCCAAACATTATAAAATGATGAACAATAAAAATAGGGGTCGTGACAAGACCTTAGAGAGATGTGTTAGACTTCAATCCTCTAAGGGAAGCCATTAAGGGTTTGGTGAGTTATAGTATAGCCTTGTTCATTCATCAATTCTTCCATTTATCATCATTTCATCATTAAGGTTTAATTACCAAACCAAGGTTTGACTAAGGCAAACCCCTATTCATCCAAAAACAAGCATTTTTATTCTCTCTTTGTATGTGTAGATTTACAGGTGAAGAAGGATTGAAAATCAATCAAAAGAGCAATTTTGCAAAGTTGTCAAAGTTGTCAACATTATTGTCAAGATATGGAAACAAACCCACAAAATTTATTTTTGGCTTTCTGATAGTCAAACTTGGAGAAATCAGAAGCTTAGATCTAAGATTTGAGGACTGTAAAAGCATATTTTGGACCCCTATATAGATGCCCATTCACCTTAGGCAAATTTTTTCTTTAGCAATGTTCAAAACCCACTTTTGATGCCAGGTACATACCAGTCTTCCCTTCTCAGATATGCTTGTAACTTTCTATTTCTATTTCTGCTGTCATAATAATCTGCATTTCAAGTATTAGGTCATATAATTGAGTTTTTTAATGAATTCAATTTTTTCTCCCAAAATAAGCAATCAATCATTTTTTTCATAAGAAAACAACATACCTTCCTAATAGGGTTGACTCACCTCAAGGTTGAAAGTCAATCCTATCTTTGGGAGATCTCTTTTTCTAATGAAATTAGGGAGAAGGTGTGTTTGAGGTGTCCCCCCCTTTTCAACAATTTCATTTTGGCCTCTTCCTTTTCTCCATGTTTCATTTTGGTGAACTCGACATTCTTACAATATAAGCTTTCTGATTTGGTAGTCTTTCAAACTCTAGATCTAGGATTTGCATTAGTTTGCATTGCATTTCATATAGGGTTTTAAAATTGTATTTTACATTCTTTAAAATCACAAAAATCCCAAAATATTGCATACATATTGCATTCCTTTTACATAATAGTTTGCATATTAGTATTTTTCAATCATTTACATAAAAAAATTAAAAAAAAATTACATCTACAAAGTTGTCATTTTGCTTGTTGTTTGTCATCAAATTGCATTTACATCTAAGCATAAAATTATGGAAATCTGTAATTGAAAGAATCTGTTTGCAAGCCAAAACATAGAACTTAAGTATCAACTCCAAAAAATAGATTTTAATTTTTGAAACCTCTATGCAAGGACTCATTCACCCTTGGGCGAATATGTCCTTGTACAGGTGTCCTAACAATTGTTTGGGTGCATTTTTATCTTTATGTTTTCCTTCTATTTTTGCTCTTTAATTTGTACTTTGAAATTATAAAAAATAGTCATTATATGTGTAGGAAAAGTGTTATTTTTCTTGATTTATTACAAATTGGGAAAAAATGTAGCATTTCAGATCTATAGAACAATTATTATATCATGTTCTGATTGCAAAAATATCTAGTTGTCATACTTCATGTTCTATTTTCATATCTTATTGAATACTCTAGGAAATTGTTGTTACAAGCATACGAATATGAAGTCCTATCCCATATTTTCTTGTTTTTCATTGATCCCTCTCCCACTACATCTCTTATGTGTGAGGTTAGTTTGGTGAAAGAGAATACAATCTTGGACAATCATGACAATCACATTTTTTCTTCTCCCAATATCTCTCCTATTTGTGAAGAAGATTTTTGGTGTTAGAAGATTCAATCATTGAGAGTCATAAGAATCCTGTTTGTTTCTCTTCCCATACCTCTCCTACTTGGGAAGACATTATTGGAAAGGGGGATGTGATCATAGTTGTAAGTGTGGAAAATGTAAAATAAATACAATTAAATACACCTCTTAATGAAACATTGTATCAAGATGAAACATGAATTAAACTAATTTAAAAAGAGAAAAGATTGAAAGTGTCTCATTGTCTCCTATCTCCAAAGATTTATCAAATTACAGAAGCTCTCAGATTTGTAAGCACCGTAACTGTTTAAAATGCCTATCTAGAGAAAGAAATGGATGCTAAATGCAATGATGTGATGATTGCTAATGAATTCTAGATGATATGGAGCTACTGTGAACTATCCTAACATGAAACCTGCTAAATGGAAGCTACAGTAAAAAGTAATGATGCTGTCGTGATATGAAATCTAATGATGCCATGATGCTATGTGACCATGCAGGGCCCCTCTATAGTCAAATATCTCAATTTTTGATAGCTCCAAGTCATTTTCCCATGGTGAAGAGATTTCAGTTGATGGAAAATAGGTCATTTACATGTAGTGTAAAGTTACAAGGTAGCCTATGTTTTCTTTTGTCCTTCATGGGGC
>VDFB02347788.1:0-23107 GCA_007258455.2 Sequoia sempervirens | reverse complement strand
CCATAATAAATCCAACATTTCATCCATCCTATCCATAATAAATCCATTCATCCATAAACCATTGATCCAATCCATTTTATCCATCTGCATCCATCATCCAGGTTATCTTGATCTTGATGAAAGTTTGGGGCACACTTTACACTTGCTTATGGTAAACATCTTGACATGGGTCGTTTTCACTAATCCTATCCTATCCACTATTATCTGAGCCATGAAACATTATCCAAATGAGCATTTGTTATTTGAACACTGTATCTTATCACAAGATAATCCATATCCATCAATCCATACACCTATTCGAGCATCCACCCATGGAAGTCCATACATTGCTAGACACTGGGGGTAGATATGTACATCATGCTTCGAGAATAAATCTTGATCTATATCCTCCAACTTATGTGGTGATCTGACCATTGGAAAATGTGAAATCAAATTGGTCAAACCACCTATGAGCAAAATTCCAAATCACTAGCCCATGGCATATTTTGATGAGAAGACATTCCTTATCAGTATTCATCTTTCATTGAACATCAATCCAAATAATCACTATTAGTCGCATCTAAGTTGCACGTCAAACATCACATCAAATCATTCGAACAAATTTTGTTCCAAATCAAGCTTCATCAATCATGATCAATCAAATCCAATCAAAAATCATCATCTCGAGATATCCTTGTGTTGCTTAACACTATCCTTGCATTGTTGTGTATCCTCAACAATGTTATCATCATCAATTCGTCATCATCTTGGGAGATCCTTCCTAATCCTCGTGTTGCTTAACACTATCCTTGCATTGTTGTGCATCCTCAACAATGTTATCATCATTAGTCTTGATCAATCAAATCCAATCGATCCCTCATCATCTTGGGATATCCATTATAACCCTTGTGTTGCTTAACACTATCCTTGCATTGTTGTGTATCCTCAACAATGTTATCATCATCAATCCATCGATCTAATCAATCAACCTTAGCTTGGTTTTTAACAAAATCCAAAACAAAAGCACTGATAGCATCAGACACATCCTTATCCAAATTGTCAAAACATGTGAAAATCCAAAAACATCCAAAACATATCAAAACATCCAAAAACACTCAAAAAAATAGAAAACATAAAAAACATGATATCCGAACTACATCGTCTCTGAGCTTAAACGTAGGAAAGGCTCATCTTTGATCAGCCCCCGAGACTCAAAATCCAAAACATTCATAAAATCTCATAAAATACGAAAACATTGGAAAATTGGAAAATCAAAACATTTGTAAAAATCTCGAAAATACCAAAAAATAGCCTCAAAACATTTCAAAACATCAAAAACATCCAAATATTTGAAACTCATCTTGCTTTCACTCAAAATAATCAATCATCCATAATAAACCGATCATCACCTTCATCCTTTGCAACATAAACAAAAACAATCATAGCAATCAGCAAAAGCAAACTTCAAACACAAAATCAAAATCGAAGCAACAAACTGTTAAACACAAAATCAAACTCTTGACCATTTTCAAACATGTCATCAACCTTATATCAACAGCCTTTCGAACAAACCTATCAACTTGCCACCATCCACTAACATGTCCTAGGATGTATCCTTCCTACAATGGGCATTATCTTTTGGAAAAACACTTTGGATAAACAAAACGACGTGCCACCATCCACTAACATGTCCTAGGATGTATCCTTCCTACAATGAGAATTATCTATTGAAATTGTTTCAGTTCTTATCCTAAACAAAACAAATCCCTTTGGCTAGAGATATGAAGAATATTGACTTGTTTGTGTACTTTATCTTTTCTTTTGATTTATCTTATTTCACTCATTCCAATGACCTCTCGATGATGTCTAATCAAAGCGATTTAGAGAGAAAGGAATGGGGCATGATCATTATCTTTTTGTCTGTTGTGCTTGTTGGACGTTCTTGTAATATAACTTGGAGAATACTTGCTTTGTTAGGTACATCCTAGCAAGGTTTTCGTATGTCAAGTGTGAACAAGAATACTCCTATATGTTTTTTGAGTCAAATTCCATCACACTAGGTACAACGCCATGCTGGTTCTCTATACCTTGATGCATCGTACCATGTATGTTATCAAACATAAGGAAATTGGCCCTTTGAAAATCCTAAACTCCTTGGCATGTAGTCATCATCATTTGCATATTCATCATCTTATGACTTGTTGAAATGACTTCTTCTCTTTCATCCCTTCTTGCTCATCATGCTAACAAGGTACTATGACAGTCAGTTATCATCATCATCATCATCGATCCTGCATCCAAAAATCATTAGCATATTGCATAAACATATCATATAGGAAACACATGCATTGCATCTTCATATAAATGTATTATTATAAGCATTTTCATAAATAAGCATGTTCATGTTTCATCGCATTACATTCTATTTTTCCATCCATTGCATTCATCACATAGATCATCACATAATATTCATTTGCATTAAACATTTCATAACCATTTCATATTACCATATACTGCATAATCAAACATAATAGCATTATAGATAATCCATTGCATTATAAGCACACATATTCATATTCACATAAGCATCAAAATGTCATCTCCCACATTACGTTTATTTTGCATAAAGCATCATTATACCACTTTGCATTAATGCATCATTTCACATATCACATCATATCACAATAAATGCATCACATACATTTCAAATTATCATTAAACATGTTTTGGATAGTATATATTTGTTATTATTAGCATCATAAAACCATCTCATTTACATGATCAATACATAGCAAATAAAACACGACCAATGCATTCACATTGCATCATACATAATCATAAAAACATACACATCATCCATTAGTCATCCTTATCATGTAGAATAAATCACCATGTAGCAATCATTTTTACATTTCATTGCATAAACCATTCCATACCATTTATTCAAAGCATAATAGGAACATAAAAATCCATTACATTAAAAACATATATCTATCCATAATCATATAAGCATGATTCACATATCATTTCGCGTATACACCATAGATCATTTTACATATTATATATCAAATCACCATGAATATTACATCATCATCCATCCATATTACATATCATATAAATCCATCTACGTATCATGAATAAACAACATAATATAAGATCTATACATAATGCATACATCATCAGATTGAAAGGCATCCATACATACATCGCGTCACATCATAAAATCATTGCATAGCATATAGAAATATAATAATCCACAAATGCATAAATAAATGATACACATCATATCAAAATTATCATCTTATTTATATAAATCATCATCAAATAACTGTCAGTACAAAATAATCGGATCACTGTACATGTATGTCAATAAGTACAAAAGGCCCATCGGGCTATCAAAAATGAGCCCATATGGCATGAAAAAATATATATCTCCATCAAAGTGAGGCCTAACTCTCCTGTCTGTTGCCCTCACCTCTATCATCATGATCCTCTACTGGTATGTAGCTGGTCCGCTGTGAGTAATCTAGAGCCCACTCTACTCTAGGTATGGCCTGATGATAATGCATGCGATAATAATCCACCTCCCTGATGGCCTCCCTATAAGAGCGAACAGACACTGAACTTTGAGAGGAAGAGGCTTTCATGCTCTCCAACTATTGTCTCCAGCCCATCTCTGTGGCCGCCTATAGCTCTGCGGCCTACCTCTGTAATATGGCCTGATCCCTCTCATCCCTATCCTAACCTCTCTCTTCTGTCAAGGTCTGAACTTGGTCCTACAGCTACGCAATCAATGCATCTCGAGGATCTTCCTGCCCTACTGGTTGTGCTCGTGGAGGTTGTACCTGAGGCTGATCCTCACCCCTAGCTTGTGGTGGTGCATCTACCTGATCCTGTTGCCTACTTGGCACCTGCTCCTGGTCCGGCATCTGAACATCAGCCTGAGGTAGCTGAACTGGCTGAACTGGAACCCGACCTAGCTAATCTTGCCTGTCCCCATCCCTTCATCCTCGTCCTCCCCCTCGGCCCCTCGATCTCTGTTGAGCGACAAGTGCCCCTGTAACTGTCAACCACAGGGGTGGCTGAAACCAATCTATGTATGCAGGTGTGATGCTTGGATCTACGGGCCCCTGAAGATATACCCATGGTCAAGCCACCAACTCTTGGAAGTTGTCTATGGCCTCAAAGGTAGGAATGTATCGCCCCCACAAAGCCTGTGATATAGTACGAGAAAATATGGCCATGCAATCATCATCGAGCCAGTCCTATACCTCACCGAACTAATGTTGGATGCACCCGAGTAGATATCTCTCCACCATCGTATGCTCTCACCCCTGCATGAACTAGTCCTGGCGGGCAAAGAAGATCTGCTCTATATCATCGGCCCATTCGGGCCGACCAAGGTAGGGACGCCATGTAAACATTGTCATCTCATCTAGGACCCTCCTCTAGTGAAGAATCTCGTGCTCGCCCGTGTGTTTAAAGGACACACCACCTCTATAGCACCACACAAGAGGATCATCAAGCCCCATAGGTACTGGAACAACTCGCAGCCAAAGAACGGCAATGTGCTCCCACGCCGATATGTGGAGGAGTGTAACACCTACCCCGAGTGCTCTGCCATCAAGGTACAGGTACTCGTGTAGATCCCTGTAAAGAGAAGCTAGAAGAACAAGCGCCCAAGCAAAGTGAACTGGTCTGTCACGAACCATCCACTCCTAGCAAAGTCCCTAGCTAGGACTAAAGTATTGACCTCGTCGGTCTGGGGCAACGAGACCTGAAATGATAGCTGCAACCACTAGACGAAACGGTGATGTGAGTGTCCTATGATGCTCCAGCTCTATCTGGCCCTTGCAAATCATAACCTCATATGTGGCAAGGATTGAATGACAAGCATCCTGCCCAACATCCATATCGAAAATGACTCACCGACCATGAATCGACAATCTTAGGATGTGCCACATGTCCTCTAAGGTGACAGTGGCCTCATTAATAGGAAGGTGGAAAGATGAGGTCTCGTTGTGCCATCTCTCAGAAAGTACTGACATCATCCCAAGGTGGGTACGCACGGGCGCTGCGTATGCAATGTACCCCAGTCCCATGTCCTGTAGTCGATCCCGGTTCCTGTCACTAAGGTCTCACAAGTAACCGAAGATCTCCCGCGATTTGTGCTCCCGGGAATAGAGCTCTCTCACTGTGTCCTGCATCAAGAAAAGTCATCATGTTAAAAATTTTGAAAAATCTTATCTCAAGCGTCCAAAAATCCAGCATCGCTACCTATGAAGGTGTTGCAGTTTGAAATTTTCAAACTGCGACGCTGAAGGGCTAAACTCCAAAAGAGCACCGCCGTGGTGCACTTTTCTTAAAAGCAGTGCAGTTTGGGAAGTTTCCTGCCTAAAAGTGCACCGCCACGTCACACTTTTAAATAACCCCACTGGCCATAGCATGAGCGTCAGAATTTGAAGTTTGTTTCCAAACTCCAAACTCCACCGCCACAGCACGATTTGTCGATAGTGGGTCGTTTTGGCATACCGAGCGGTGCAATTTGTTTTTTGAGCAGCGCTATATAGCATCGCTGCAGAAGAACTAGTTTTAAGTGCATTAAATGAACATGAAAAGCGAGAAACAACGCTCAAGTAAGGATCACTTACCAGTGCCCCAATGCCGAGTGGCCATTGGTATGTCCGGACTCGGTTAGAAATGTGCATCGGAAGTTGTCATTGTGCCATATCATCAGGAGGTCAGGGCTAAAATTGCTGAATTGCTAAAGGGTTGTGTGTGAAAATGAATTGAAAGTGACCCCTCAGAGCCTTTTTAACCTTGAAAATTAGGGTTTTTTACCCTGTTTGACTATCCTGCTAGGGTTTTGAACACTTGAACCTATTTTTGTCCAATTGAGGCCTGTTTTACATCATTTTATTGCGTTTAGATATGTTTGTGGCCTCCTAGAGCCTTTCTGGACCTATTGGGCACCTTGTCCTCTTTTTTTGCAAGATCCCCCAAAAATTAAAAATTTTGTCCAATTTCTCGAGGGGGCAATATATTGACATGTCCTCTCTTGTTGGGCAGCAATGGGGAAAGATGTTGAAAATGATTTTTTTTGGCTTTGATCGAGATCATTTATTCTTTGAACCACACACAACAAGTGCATTGCTTCAAAGAGGGGCAAAATGTAGACACGAAAATATATACTAATTGACATTGGACATCTTGATCGACCATTGACATTGGACATCGATCTGGACAACTATTTTGGGTTGGGAGACAAGGCTCTAGGACCGGATGGCTTCCCAGCCTTTTTCTTCTAGAAATTATGGAAAATTTTTGCCCATGACATATGGGAAGTGGTGGAAGAATCTAGGAGGAGTGGTTTTGTGTTGAAGGACCTGAATAATACCTTTATTGCACTGGTTCCAAAAATAAATGAGCTGGTGACATTTGAAGATTTCCGTCCAATTTCACTTTGTAATACAATATACAAAATCATTTCAAAGGTAATAGCCAATAGGATTAAAAAGGTTTTACCCTCGGTGATCTCGTTTGAACAGAGTGGTTTCTCTCCAAACAGGTCAATTTTTGAAGGCGTGATTGTGGTTCATGAGGCTATTCATTCGGTAAGGATGGCAAAGGTGGAGAAGTTTATGGTGAAGTTGGATATCAAACGGGCTTATGATGAAGTGAATAGAAGCTTTCTCTTAAATGTCCTTGAAAAGTTTGGCTTTTGTAGAGAGTGGGTGGCTTGGATTCAGAGCTGCATCAACACCCCTCGGTTCTCTATTTTGTTAAATGGGAGCCCCCAGGGCTTTTTTGAATCCAGTAAAGGCATTAGGCAAGGAGATCCTATCTCTCCTTTCCTCTTTATAATTTTAGCTGAATCCTTGGGGAGGTTGATAATCAAGAAAAAAGGTTGTGGGCAGTGGAAAGGCATAGCTGTTGCGGAGGGTATTGATCCAATCTTGCATCTACAATTTGTAGATGACACTTTTCTTATGGGGGATGCATCTATTAGGGAAGCACAGGTGATGAAAGCCTCTTTAGATGAATATGGGGAGGCCTCTAGACAATGCATCAATTGGTGGAAATCTGATATTTTCTTTTTCCATGCCCCCATAGCAAAACAAGTTGAAATTTGTAGGATATTAGGTATGTGGGTAGGCTCACTACCTAGTAAATTTTTAGGTATTCCTCTGTTTGGGGGATCTAACAAAGTTGGTATTTGGAAGGATTTGGTGGATAGTTGCTTAAACAGATTGAGTGGGTGGAAAATTAAATGGCTAACAGCTGCTGGATGGCTACTCTTATTAAAAAGTGTGATCTCAGCCATTCCTGTATTTTCCATGATGTGTTTGAAAATTCTGAAGAAGGTGGTGAATTCAATTGGGCAGAGAATGAGGAAGTTTTTTTGGAATGGAGCAAATGATCATGATAAAATTCCCTTGTTAGCTTGGGAGAAAATTTGTAGATCAAAAGCAAAGGGAGGGGCTGGTCTGAGAGATTGGCACCTAATGAATGAAGCTTTAGGTGCAAAGTTGGTCTGGAGTATCCACACAAACCCTGATCTGTTATGGGTTAAAATCTTAAAAGCGAAATATTTAGATTTGATGGAGGATAACAGGATTTTCACCATAAGAAATCCAGTTAAGGGTTCGGCTATTTGGAACTTTATTGTTTCATGTAGGCCGGTGATTGTAAATCACATCACATGGCAAATAGGGGATGGCTTAAATGTGAAGTTTTGGGATGACTCATGGAATGGGTATCCAATTCTTAAGGACGTTGAAGGGGCATAGGTGCTAAGACAGTTTTTATCCAAAAATGGGGTGACAAAGTTTGCAACTATATAGAACCTAAGTGGGGCCCTTTGGGCCAGGAATGGGGTTGGAAAGATGTTAGGTGTGATGAGCTGTCGGGAGTCCAAATTCAGAAAATGCAGAATTTTTTGAGGGGGCGTCATGTACTCCCAACAAACACTGCTAATAAAGTGGTGTGGTGTGGATTTGTTAATGGGCAGTACTCGGTTAAAGTAGGGTATCAGCTCTTGGACTCCAATGAGGAGGAAGTTTTTTGGGCAAAAAATTTGTGCTGGAGTAAGGAATGTTTGCCCAAAGCTGGTGCCTTTGCTTGGTTGGCGGTGAAGGGTAGAATTCTCTCAGGGGAGAGGAGGAAACGTATCGGTTTAGCTGGGCCAACTAAGTGCGTCCTCTGTGAAGAAGCAGAGGAATCTATAGATCACTTACTTTTACATTGCAAAGTGGCAACCTCATGCTAGGATTCCTTTTGGTTGAAACTTGGTTGGCAAAGCCCCTGGCAAAATACGTTAAAGGGTGTATTTGAAGGATGGCCACGTCCTTCTGGCAAGTCACTCTTTTCAAGTGTTTGGTTTGTAAGCTCATCAATTGTGATTTGGGAACTTTGGAAGGAACGTAACAGAAGGATTTTTGAAGATAAAAAAGAAATAGTTACTAGAATGAAAAATAGAATTGATCTTGCAATAATGGAAGTGGTTAATGCGGCGGTGTCAGAATTTCAGTACAATTTTTTTTCTTTTTTAGGGGAGGATAGCATGTTCCAACGGATGTGGCCAGGGCTAAAGGTAAACTATGGGAATATGTCGGCGGGAAAAGGTGAAGCTCATTTTTCGCAGAAAATAGTAGTATGGGAAAAACCAAAGGATGGTTGGTTCAAGGAAAATTTTGACGGGGCTGCAAAAGGGAACCCTGGCCCCTCTGGTGTTGGGGCTATTATTCGAGATAGCCTAGGTAATTTGATTGCTTTTGGGGCTCGAAAGCTGGAAGATGGGTCTAATAATGCTGCGGAAGCAAAGGCAGCCCTTTTGGCTGTTGTTTTAGCAAAATCACTGGGGGTTAAAAATTTACACTTAGAGGGTGACTCGTAGGTAATAATCCAAGCAATAATCAATGGTGGCGCTTCGACCTGGCACTTGCAAGCCTGTGTATGAGCTATCATTGGAGTTCTAAATTCTTTTGAAAAGTTTGAAGTCATATCCGCTGGATGGGAAATGGTGAAGCTGACTGCCTATCCAAATGGGCAACGTCATTTGATGTGATTGGAGAAATAAGGAAGGAGGACTTCCGTCAGGTGGATCTGTCTGATTTCTAGCTCCTTTATTTTCCTCCTCGTTCTTTGGTTGCATTCATCGTGGAAGTTGTCATCATGAGTTTTTTGTGTGCGGTGAAGGAGGACGGTTGCTTGTGGCATGCCTTAATGCATAGTACTTATGAAGGACAAACGGTTACGATGAAGTCCGTGGGTTTGTATTTTGGTTACAAGTTGAAAGGCTTTGGATGTGACAACTTGGCAGATCTGTGCCGGCATTTGGGATGGTTGGTTGTGTCCTTTTATAATGCTTGGTTAGGAAATTGTAATATTCTTTGTCCTCCAGGATCGTATATCTGGTGCTGATGTCACAAGGTTTAAAGCTTGGCAGGGGGCAGACGAAAATATTTGTTAGCTTTTGAATTGAGATGAAATTTCTTTATTATAAATAAATGCTGCATTAAGTTTGCACATCAACTCTATTTGTGGTGAAATTTTTAGTGCAGAGTGTGGGAAGATTGGTGTGCTGGTTTTTGTTAAAAAGCTGCGATAATGGAAGCAATGTATGGTTTTTCAACAAAGCTCTAGCAACAAGGTTTCTTTGGCCCAGTATTGAAGTTCAGACTGAAATACCTGTTGAAAAATCTGCAAGATGAGGTGATCGAAGCGGTGCTGGAGACACTGGGACCACATTTCATGGAGGCTACCCATCGAGGACGTCTGAACACCAACATAGCTTCGATGTTGTTTGCGTGGGGTTTGGAGTTGAGTGAAGAAATCAAAACAGTAAAATGGGTATTAAAATCTTTGTTTGAAGAGGAGTTGTTAGGGAAAATGGAGTCACTGGTTGAATGGGCAATCCCAGGGAGAGGGTATGATGTCTCGGAAGGCATTGAGGAGATGGATGAAGCCATAGAGGAGGGTCTGATCCCTTTTGTGAGGTGGCGGGGAGGAGTAGATAGGGATGAGTATAAAATGGAAATCCTCACGGCATGGGAGAATCTAAAATTGTTGCTATGACAGCTAGAAGAGGAAGAGAAGTGGGTGGGAGGTGACATGTCAAATAGGCTTCCAAGGCAAAGAAGGTTTGGGAGCAGGGGACGAGCTAGGGGTGGGAGAGCTGCTCGACAAGGGTTTTAGAAGGATTGTTTTCAGCTGTGAAAGTTGGGGCAGAAACTTTTTGGTAATAGATATGTTGCGCGAAGGATATGAAGGCTTGGAGCGATTGTAGTCAAAGAACTAGATGTGCACAGTGGGAGCTGGAAGGCGAACGACGTTGGTGATAGTGGTCTTTTTTGCAGTGCTGGTGGCGGAAAACTCAACAAGAAAAATGTTTTATCCACAGTACTATGTTATTAGATGCTTCTTGAAATGTATTTATAGCGAACTCCAAAATTTTGTATGAACTTTGGGGAAAATGGGATATTTTGGGTAGTATGGGTGGCGCTCTCTGTTCAATGGATTGAGCTTTTGCTATCAGGCAGAAAGGCCTGTTTTTGGCTCTATTTTTGTAATTGCTCTTTTTTAATATTATTAATAATATAACATGTTTACCGACCAAAAAAAATCAATTTAATATTCTTCTTTAAAATTAAATAAATCAGTTATCTAATTAAGTCACCCTCTTGATAATTAAATTAACTAGTCTGATCTAATTATCCCTATTTAATTAAATAATTAATTTTATTTGATTAAATCTCTAAAATCTATCTATTAAATTAAATAACTTAAAACCTTATTTAGTTTAATCTAACATCATCTCTTTTAATTAAATAAATCAAAAGTCCTTATTTAATTAATCTCATCACATTCTTCTCATATTTGATTTAAATAAATCCACACAAATTTAAGTCAAATAGGTCACATCATTTAATCCCTTCATTAAATTAATTAACCTTGATTAATTTAATCTCATCTCATGTCCCATCCTCTAGCTTTTCCCACTTGCACATGAAAATATATTTAATTGATTTATTAAATCTCTATTTTCTTCAACAAGGCATCTTTTAAGGAATATTCCCCACGTTTGAATTCAAAATCCAAGTGGGATAAGTCCTTCCAACAAGGCATTTACTCTCTCTTACATGTCCTTTGCCTTGAGCCAACTGACATTCAATGCATTTTTCCTTCCCTCTTGCATGTCATTTCAACAAATTCAAAATTCAAATATATGCATTTATTGACACAATCATCAAAACTTGCACATCCTCCATCCATTCACAAGTTGACATGAGGCACTTTGTCATTGGCTAATTCTTAGTCCCACATTGCTCTATTTTGTACATTCCTTCATCTTCTCATTCTATAAATAAGAGGTTAATCTCCTCATTCTATCATCCATAATTTGAGTAAACTTACTATGCTCAAATTATTAGCAACTTTCATCCATTATCATTGAGTTCATAGCTATGTTATGCAGATTTTTCTATTGGAGCACTCATTAAGCATCAACAAAGTGGATCACTCTTCATCACACATCAATCTTGCATCATAGGAGTTGGGAAAGGGCC
This sequence comes from Sequoia sempervirens, assembly GCA_007258455.2. Classification (NCBI taxonomy): domain Eukaryota; kingdom Viridiplantae; phylum Streptophyta; class Pinopsida; order Cupressales; family Cupressaceae; genus Sequoia; species Sequoia sempervirens. The sequence goes on along the minus strand of VDFB02347788.1, from coordinate 11,561 downwards.
ATTTTTCACATGAAATTGGCACCAATTCCCCCATGGGATCAAGAGTTTGCTTGTTTAATTAGGATTCAATCCCTCTTTCATTGTTTTCTTATTGTGTTCTTCATTTCTTTTCCTAATTTAAGCTTTGTAAATGGATTTCATGGGGAATCATCGTTCTTGCTTGCATTTCATCTTCTAATGTGTTTGTTCATGTTGTTTTGCAGGTATTAGGATTGAGGTTTGATAGATATGTATTTTTGTGTTTTATGTTCAAATCCTTTGATATATTTGTTGAACACACCCAGATATTGAGAAGGGGGTATGAATCAATATCTTCAAAAAATTTAATTCCTTCAAATCCTAAACCCTTCAACAATATAAAAATTCAAACTTTTAACAAGATCAACAACTTATGACCAATTCAACAACCCTTAAATAGACCAACAATACTTAAACATATCAACAACAATGAAAGATAAGACTATGAAAACACATGCACAAGATAACATTATATTTACATGGAAAACCTAAGAAGGGAAAAAACATAGAGAGGTATCTCTCAATATAGGAAGCTCATTGCTTATAGAATTAAAATTTTAAGGCTCACTACCTATGGACTTGCAGGACAATGTGCACAATCTCATGGAAAGATACAAGGGAATTGAAGTATTGAGACACACAACCCTAGGGAAAGATACAAATTACAAGGACTTGATGAGATTCACTATCTTAGAGAAGGATACATGAAGACTTAGGAATTACAACATTTTTCAACAATACACTCTATTGATTGAGGTGTTGAAGCTCGTTTCTCTTTTATTTTCACAAATCACTGCTTCAATTCATCTTTGCACACCACCACACTCACTCACCCATCTTGCAATTGAAATTTTCTTGCATTTATATCCATCACAATATCTCAAAACATCAATTAGGTCAGCTAGAAAGAATACAAACAATGATTTCAATAAGTAGGCCACACAAAAACATAATGTGGTCTTATTCAAAAGATAGAGAGGACCAAAAAAAATCTTATTACATCTTCCAATGTGATCCCCAATAACTCACATGCTAGCACACATCAACCCAAATCGACAACAAGGAAACGTGTAGCATAATACCTATCAACCCAAAAACATACTTGCAAATGAATTTACTCAATGTGGTTCTTAAAAAGATAGGTCGGGACCCAAATCCATATTAACACAACCTCAAATGCTAGTGCATACCCCCAAGCACATGACACAAGAAAGATAACAAGCCTTGTCAAATATCCATAATTTTCATAGAAAACCAACTCAACTCAATATGCAAAACCAAAGAGATCAACCATTGATCTATGGAGCACAAAGAGATGCTCCATGAACAACCAAGAACCCTTCCTTATACTTATTTCACACTATCATGACAAAAACATCCACCAAAAACCAACCAGAGGTGATACACTTCATCTCAAAAGCACAAAATACACAACCATGAGATAGAAAATTAACTGATCAACTTGTAATACACACCAACACATGAAAACTAAATTGAGACACTACACAAGCACTAAGATCACATAGACCAAGCCAAAGGAGTAGAAACATCAATGTGGAGAAATGCGGAGCACTTTTCATACTAGTCTAGACAACCAACAAAACTACCAATACACTATAAATACCAAAAACCTCATCGACAACACAACTGACCTAAAAAGATAGGATTGCAATATACAAAGAGAACAAACAATGAATCTCAAACTACGAGACCATATGTATCTTCAAAAATGGAGGAATGTAGAGCATTCTTCCAAACAACCTTCAAAACATTTCCTAAGAAAAAAACTTTCACTAACTTGTGGAGACCAGAACTTTATTGCAACAACACACACTTCCTTAGGAAAAATAGGAGAGAGCATACAACATACTGGAGACCATCAACGGCATCTCTCCACTATCAGCATTACTTCTAATCCTCATCTTAATGCTTCTAACCCTCATCTTAATATATCATGACATTATCTATTCTGACAACAACCATACTCAATACTAATTTACTTGATATCAACTAAGGCATGACAACCAACCACAAACATCAGTAACATCAAAGGTATGGAATAAAATCAATGCGAACCAATCATCATAGAGTATCAACAACATACAACTAAAAGCACCTCAATAGAAAGCACCAATGACAACCCAAACAAAGTGTAGACATAGGAATAAATGAAAACCAATGTCAAACATGTGCAAAAGTCTCCTCAAGTGTTGAAAACCAATTCCAACAAACTCACCAAGTGTTGATATCGCAACAATCTCCTCAATTATTGACAACCAATGCCAACAATCTCCCCCTTTAGCATTGATGGCAACACATACCTACACATTCTCCCCTTTTAACATCAAGGAAAAAGGGAAAAAATATCTTCATTTGACTCATCATCACATTATCCCCCGTTGACCAAAAGTACTTCTTCAACAATACATGCTCAACAATTGCACATCTTCTTCAGGCAATTATATCAGCTCCCTCTATTAACAACAACCAACCAACTACCTACTTCCCCTAAGAGGTAGCACCCATCAATCTAGGAGAAAAATATATGACATGAATTTATCCCCTTGGATAGATGCACTATCTATGCATCTAGTTAGAAAAATAAGGGGAAATAACCCCTAACTTCTATTGGAGATACTCAAAATTATCCTTTGAAAGTGCCTTGGCGAAGATATCTACATTCTAATCTATAGTAGGTGCATACTCCATTCTGATTTCTCACTCTACAACCTTCTCCCTTATAAAGTGATATTGAATAGAAATGTGCTTGGTCCTTGAATGCATCACCTGATTCTTGGAAATGTTAATTGCACTAGTATTATCACACAATATGGGAATGGGTTCATCATAGACCAACTTTATATCCTTCAAAGTTTGTTGAACATCCAAAGCACCTAGGTGTAGCAAGATGCTACAACAACATACTCAACTTCTACTATGGATAAGGACACCGAGTCCCACTTCATTCTAAAACAAGAGACTAGATCTGTCTCCTAAGAAAAATGCACTTCCACTTGTACTTCTGCATTCATCCACACATCTTTCCCAATTAGCATCAGTATAAGCTATCGTGCCCTCATTTTAAACAATTAATGGACACAAAACAACCTAACTAACCTACAAAAAACTTTACTAATGTGTAAATATTTTTTTTAAAGAAAATAACATAATACACTACTTTAAGGCAATGATATCGTTAAGTTAGGAGTCAAGATAGCAAATTAGCAATGAGGAAATTTTTAAAACAATACTGAATACTTCTTTTAGTTCAACATAATGTACCTCTTACCTACCCAAGTATCTCATGCATTCCATCACGTCATAATTTCCTTGCTCCCAATACCCGTACCTACAAGGTGTCTACATGGCTAGATGCACAACCTAAGAGCAATGGATGATTAGATACATGATCATCAAGATAAGCCATATCATTAATCTAACTAGATAAATCATATGGTAATTACAACTAGATTTGTAAGGAAAAAGTAAGCATATCATTAGGAGAGAGTGGTAAATAAAAAAAAAACCTTAGAAGGACAAGACCTAAGGGCTAGACCTATGTCTTGGGGGATCATATTTGATCTCCTTGTCTACATACGCATAGAGGCTTCGTAGTTTAACCTTTCCATCTCAAACCATCTCAAACCATCTCATACCTGGTTACTCATAATAAGGGTATCTCCCCTTTGGTTTAGAATATGACTTTACTTTAATACAATCATAACCCAATGCCATCAATATGTTAAAATCAATTCCCTAAAAACCACTCAATATTAACAAATATAAGATAAGGGTCAATTCTCATATTTTTATCATATATTTACTTATCAAATTTTCAATATGTTGATTTACAACAAACAGGGCAGCATTAAAATAGACTTTTACATAACTTTTTCAAATTTCAAATTTCCAAGTGATTTGGAAAGGTGAAGAATAAAATAAAACCCATAAAGTGTTTAATAAGGTTCTAAGAAATGTGAGAGTAATTTTAACATTATTATTTAAGCACTGTTCACCTAGGTTGTTCAACATCAACAAAATAGTACATTCAAATGCACCTTACAACAAAACATTGCAAACTGTGAATACATTCAACTAAAATACATTCAAAAGGAAGGAGTAACATTAGAAGCTCGACATAATCTTTCAACATAAATCTTAATAAAAAAAACATGACAACATAATGGGTTATCATTGTAGATTTGATCACCATGGTTGGAGGAACAATTCAAATGTAAACTATACAACACAATAGGCTACCTAATAGACTAATTTCTTGGATCTTAAAAAAAAATCATGCATGAACTTTGTAGGACAATAGATACCTATCTTCAACATAAACTTAACTTTTGTGCATGGTAGAGGTTACTCTATTGTCTTTTGAAATGGAACAAGATAATGTTGTATTACTACGTGACTTTTATGGACACGAGTATCCTAAGCCTATTGTGCTATGTTGTCTTTTGTCCTTCAATCATTACATCTAACCAAGTTAATCTTATAAATGATTAGAGTGTGTTTGCACTATCCATTGAATATCATAAGTTTGTCCATCATTATGGGGATATGTCTTTCAAGTTACCCAAGGTTACTATTTTGTAGGTTCTTGTGTCTCAATTGATAATACCTATGCCAATTTTAATTAAATTTGCAACATATGAAGGCTTAACCATACAATAAACATAGTAGATGTTCATGGAATAAGTCTTTCTAGACCTTTATAATAAAGAAAAAAATATTACCGGAGAGAGATACCCTACTAATGACATGAGCAGCTTCCCTTTAAAAGCTCTCCTATTCCTCAAGTAAGAGTTGAGATGAACAAGAGTTTATATTTAAAATAGTTTATATTTACAAATGTAGGTTTCCTATATGTTAAATAAATGGGTTTCAATTTATTGTTTAAAGTATTGAATAGTATAATATTGATTCGTGTTGTAAGGGAATACCCAAAACACAACAAGATTTCTATTAGCATTAAATTTTATCCCTTAAGATTGACTAAGCTGACTTAGAATCATAAGGAAACTAAACCCTTCATCAATCTTGACAAAACTTAATTTTGAATTCATAAACCAAAATTTGACTTAATATAATCCTAAATACAACATTTGATAAACCCATTAAAAAGTTAAAACATCAATTTATTTTGAAAGAATAAATATTACTGATAATTTCATTAAAAAGTTGAACTTGGAAAACATTGCAAGCACCAAGTTGGAGCTCCATGAAATCTCTTTATTAATGAACGTCACAGGAATGACTAATCAGGGTAAAAGAAAAAGCTGCACAAGCAAATATTTGTTAAAACTTAAAATCATCTCTATTATTTGAAGACAACCATAGTACATGGAATCCATTTATGATATAGTATTTCAAATATATAAATATATGCATCTGAAAGCAAGCCAGATAAAGAACATATAGCTTACAACATACAAGCATACGAGCTGCAACAAATACAGTTTTAATTTAATTTTCTGAATAAAAGAGAGAAGGGAATAATGGGATGTGACTAAAATACTAACAACAAGAGGTTCCGGCCATGATAAAAATTGAGAATTTTGAATCAGGTGAAAAACAATAAAAAGAGATGAGGTGTTCAATTGATTCCCAAACCACTACCTTCTAACACAACTTCAAAATCTATCAAATGATCATCTCAACCACAGAAGCAACAAAGGAGAAAAACTCATGATTAAATGTGAATCACCATAGTAACAATTTTCTTTCATAAAAAAAATCACAGAAATTGTGATCAACAATTTTGACTGTTTATTTGAAGTGGAATTGCGTTTAAACCAAGATTTAAACAGGAAAAGTGTCTGACATGGATTTTTTTAGTAGTTTTATAAAACATGAATATACAAACAAAATGCCCCACATCACCTGCTGGGTATTCGAACAAAAATTAAGGATCTAACACCAGGTATTTCAATAATATTATATATGAAAATAGCCATAGATAAAAATCACAACACCAATGTCTACATGTTGGGAAGTCGAGGATCTAAAAATGTGCAGTTTGGAAGAGTATAAGACAGCTAAAAGCCACCATACATCAAAACACTCTCTAACAAAGTTTCATGAATATTCACTTATAATGTTTCATGCAAATTCTCGGTTTTTAATAGCAATATCTACGTTGGGTGATTAGCATAAATTTAGAAACAAAATTTCTAAATTACCTGACCCTCAAAATTTCCACATAATTGTGATAAGAAACTATAACTTTAAAAGTTCATAAAGGAATGATCTACGATTAATATTTGAAGAATTGTGGACATATAAGTCTATAAGTCTATCTGAATAGCAGTATTCTGGTTTCTTGTTTAAATGCTAATTTTAAAAATGTTTAACTTTTCATTATATTAAGTACTAGTCTCCAATCTAGGAAAATTCACCGTCAGTAATTTACTGTTGGAAAATTCATCACCTTCAGCAATTCACCATCCCAGAAAATTCATCGCATTAAAAGTTTGCCATTAATTTTCGACGATAAATTGCTGACAGTGAATTTGCTTGATGCCACTAGTCAGATCTATAGTCTGACATTAAAAATTCTTAATGCACCTCTTCCCATCAATATTTAACTTTTACATTGCCTTGACTTTATATTATTATTATTTTCTAGATTAGGCTTATGTTTTGTTCTCATCCTATTAGTCTAGAATAGACTTTTCTCTTTCCTCATTCATCTTGTTGGAATAAACTAATACTTTGTTCAGATTCACCATTAAATTGTGTTAATAGTTGTTAAGCCAATTACCCAATCAAGAAAAGGATGGGTAACCAGCCTTGTAATAGTCTAGCAAACCTTGCCAAAATTGATTCTTATCAAACTAAAAGCTCTCAATTAATAGAATAACAAAATAGTGTAACAATCACCATGACACGTGTTTTAAAGTATCTATGCCCAAAAAACTAAGATCTTTTGCTAACAATCCATTCAGGAAGGCTTCTAAGTGCATAGCTGTTGCATCCAAACTTATTTTATCTATCAATTTTTTTTCTAACTTGTGATAAATTTGTGGGTTTTCAAGAATTTAATTTAATAAAGCAATACATTGTGAAAATCTCTCTCAAATACGGTGAGCATGTATGGCCCTTAAAAGAATCTTCACAACTTAAAATAGCCTCAAATCTCCTTCCCATTGTAATTTCATAAAATTGGGTGCAGCCTAATTTTCAATTAGTTTATTTAGCAAATCAATACATCATAGAAATCACTCTCAATTCATAGTTGTAAGGTGAATATAAAATCACCTAACTATTAAATTTTCTATTCCTAAATTAGAATTAATCAATTGATGGATAATAGTTATAGCCTAATCAACCTTATGATTATGGGGTACGTTCAAGAAACATACATATTTTGAATGGTATTATAGTTCAAGTTTATAATTATGAGGTACGCTTAAATATCACAATAATATCATATTAGCTCCAAAACATATTTGACTCCAACTAATCCTATATTTTTCTTAATTAAAGACCTCAATAGACTTCAAAGGAAAGGACCATGAAATTAATTCATGAAATCACCTTAACAACAAAATGTCCATTTAATCTAGTGATGATAATCTCTTCAATCTCAACAAAATTTATGTACTTGGAATGAGTAAAATGTGCACAATTTTACAGTAATTACATGATAGAGGAAAATAAGACTATTTATTTTACAATCTTTTCACTCAATCTAAAGCATATTCTATAAATATTTCTAGTTAACTCTTGTATTGAAAGGGTAGCAAATTATATTTTTAATTTGATTCAAATCAAACCTTATTTTATTGAGGAAGTTTTCAACTTAAAGCCCAACTAAAATATTAAATATTTAACAATTAAAGTGATCATTTAAACTTAGCAATGAAACAAATTCTAAATCCCATGTAACCATTCAACTAGTTATGTAACATAAATTAGTTAATTACTTATCCTTAATGCAACTCACTAGTATTTTGCAAATACTCTAATGATCCCCAATTTGACAAATCGACTTTATCTTATTCTATTTAAAATACAAATTTTATTTTTATTTAAAAGGTTGAACACCTCCATTTATATGTGTAAGATATTTTTAATGACTAATAACTATAGATTAAAGGACAACCTTTATAATATATCGAATTAGGCATCAACACAATTTGGCAATATGACAATAAAATTTAGATCTTTACCATAAAAGAAGAGATGTGAATTTCATAGCTATTTTTACTATCATTTTACTATATTAATAGAAGAATGTAACATTCCATGCACAACTATTTACTTTGATTTCTATGTAGATATTCCTAAAGTTGAATTTATTTACTTAAGTCAATTGATAGTATGACCATTAGAATTTCTTATCTTTCCATTAATTACTTATGATATAAGAATAAAATTTACATTATAAGCATTATCACATGGGTTAAAATCAATACCATCATATTCAATATAATGTCAAACATCCAATCATCAAAGATCCCTAGATGCATTATTGAGAATTGATCGAGTGGCCTTACATAAGCACTCAAAGAGAAATTATCATCCTTCTTATACCATAGACCATAATATGGAGTTCCCTTCAAAAATTTGAATTTTCTTTTTACTCAATTCTCATGAGATTGCTTAGGATTAGTTTGAAATATGGCAATCAAACATCTTGTATGCATAGTATCAGGTCTAGAAGCAGTCAAGTACAACAAACCTCCAATCATAGACCTATAAAGAGTTTGATCAACCTCTGAGGAATCATCAGTTTTTCTCAAGTGACAATCGATCACCATAGGAGTACTTACAGGTTTGGAATCTTCCATGTCAAACTTTTTCAACATGTCCTTTACATACTTAACATGAGAAATAAAGATACCATCATCTAGCTGAACAATTTGAAGTCCAAGGAAGAAAGACAACTCACCAATCATAGACATCTTAAAATATTTTTGCATCTCTTTTGTAAACTTTTTACACATATCATTATCTCCACCAAAGATGATGTCATCAACATAGACAACCACAATCAAAATCTTGTCTTCTAGAACCTTAATGTAAATATTACTATCTGCAGTGCCTTTCTTGAAACCTTGCTAAAGTAAATACTTATCCAACCAAGCATACCAAGCTCTAGGAGCTTGCTTGAGTTTTCACACCATATTCGGATTTTCTGATAGCTGGAAACCATCTGGTTGCTCAATATATACCTCTTCCTCTAAATCACCATTCAAGAAGGCTAACTTGGCATCCATCTAATATACTTTGAAGTTCTTGTGAGCAACAAAAGCAAGAAACATCCTTATTGCCTCCAATCTGACCACTAGAGAAAATTCTCCTCAAAATCAATACCTTCAACTTTTGAATAACCCTTATATACCAATTTAGCTTTGTTCCTCACAACTTTACCATCTTTATTTAGTTTGTTCCAAAACACCCACTTAGTTCCAATGGCATTGTTATCAGCTGGTCTGAGAACCAATTCAAATGTTTTTTTTTTTTTTTTGATTCAATTCCTCTTCGATTTCTTGTATACAACCATCATCTTTGCTAGAATCAAAAAATTTCTTAAGCTCTACCTTTGACAATAAACACAAATTTACTTTCTCACTTTCTCTTGCAAACCTTCTCCTAGTCATCACACCTTCATTTTTATGTCCAATGATATGATCTACAGAATGGTTCTTTTGAACATACTTTGTTGGAGTCTTAGGAGCCTTTTCTAGTTTTGGTTTCTTCTCTTCTTTCTCTTCTTCTTCTTCTTCAATCCAAGGAGGTATATCAAATCTACAAATCTCTGGTTCTTGTGAGCTTTGATACAAATCTTCATCTACCTTAATATTTCTACGTTCAATCGTCTTTCCCAATCTCTTGTTGCAGCATCAGTAAGCCTTGCTCCTAGTTGAGGAACCAAGAAAGATCCCTTCATCACTCCTTGAATCAAACTTTCCAAGGAATTCTTTATCTCTTTTGATGTAGCATCTACTGCCAAAGATCCTAAAGTATCTAACAATGGGAGGCCTACCATACCATAGCTCATAAGGGATCTTAGTGTTGTTGATCCTCAACTACACTCTTAAGCAAGTAGACAATAGTGTGAACTACTTCATTCCAATGCATATCAAGCATATAAACATCTTTCAACATATCCCTAACCATCTCTTAGATAGTCACATTCTTCCTCTCCACTACCCCATTTTTCTGAGGGGTTCTAGGAGAAGATAGATGTCTCATAATGCCTTGATCTTCACAAAAAAATTCAAATTAATTTGAAGTAAATTCACCTCCTCTATCTGACCTTAAGCATTTTATCTTAGCATCCATTTCATTCTCAACTTTTTCTTTGAAAACCTTAAACTTATGAAGAGCTTCTAATGTATCTCTTAGAAATGTAACCTAAGTCATTCTAGTATAATCATCAATAAGAAACATGAAATTCCTTTCACCTGATTGACTCCTTGTTCTTGTATGTCCATATAGGCTAGTGTGAATCAACTCCAATGGCATTATATAAGAGCACTCCTTGCTCTTAAAACTTTTCTTTGTTTTCTTTCCCATTTGACACTCTTTGCATAAAGTGTTTGCAGATTTGTTATCTTAGGTGTGCCTCTCATTGCATGAGCAGAATTGATCTTCATCGAATTGTCAAAATTTAAGTCTCATTCTTTTTTCATAGCCAACACTCACCAGATTGAGCTAATAAGAAGATTCTTCCATTTGTTTCCTTTAGATGATAGACATTTCCATTTTTCCGTGTACATTCAACTAGTCTTTTGAACCCTATCTTCCTGATATCACATCCATTGGCATGAAATGTAAAGTTATATCCTTTGTTTCACATATGAATGACATGAGATTATGTTTCATATCTTTGACATAGAGGAAATCTTTAGCCCTGTTCTTTTCATCAATTGTTATGGAACCCTTTCCACAAATTTGTGCTAACTCATCACCACCAAACTTGATAGCTCCACCATTAGACTTCTTAAGACTGGTGAACCTTCCCTTATCACCATTCATGTGGTTAGAGAAACCATTTTCAATCACCCAAGAATTTTCTTCTTCCTTTGCATGAAATTCATTCCATACAACCATTGGTCTTTCATTAACTCTATTAGCCTACAAAGTATCAAACCTCTTACATTCTCCAACATCATTCTTTTTATTACCACCTTTCAGGGCTATGAATAGAGTTTCACTATTTGAATCATTATTCTCATCTTCTGATGAATAGTTTCTCTCCTTGGAATAGAAACCCGTTTTAACCTTCTCTCTTTTGTTGCTATCATCTAATTCTTTATAAGGACACTTAGATGCAAAATGACAAATTCTTCCACAATTGAAACACTTAAAAGGTAATTTACCTTTGTATTTGTTGGTTCTTTTCTTCAATTTTCTCACAAAGTTTGCTTCAACCTCATCAAAGTCATCATTTTGATCAACTGCTTCATCATCTATCTTTTTACTCATTTTGAATTATGTTTCCTTCTTTAGAACATATTTGTCATATTCTCTCATTTCAAAGGCTGTGAGAGCACCAAACATTTCATCTATTGAATATTGATCCA